>OLKM01003584.1:0-21166 GCA_900291075.1 Melanogrammus aeglefinus | reverse complement strand
CCCGCCTTCCCCCTGATGACAGCCTCACTGCTGTCTCCGCACACAGCTATTTATAAATGCCAGCCATTATAAAACACGCATTTCCAAAAAAAATCAAGTCTGACTGTCCAATAATTCTATAAGGTAAAATGTGGCTGTATGAATGAATAATAAAAGTGCCTTTTGTAAAGCTTTGAGTGGGGGGGTTTTTTTTGTTGTGGGTTTTACCAATAACAAATGTGGTATGGTGTGGGTGTTGTGGTGTGTGTGAGTAAAGGAGTTTCAAGTTCATACATGTGGTGTGGGGTATGTGAAGCTGTGTAGGCTAGTCATTTCTACCCCATCATTTAGACGCACAGAGATGGGGACATAAGGGAAGGGAGTGAATGGATGGAAGAGGGAGAGAGTTAATGTTAACGAGGATGGGTGCAGACAGAATGTTAAATTGAATCGCACTGAACCATTGGCAATCATGTCATTATAACATATCAACTTCTTTCTCCAGGAGTGTGGTGGAGGAGCTGACATCTGAGGAACATGGGCTCTATCTCCATGCTGGCCCAATGCAAATTGGAAATTCTTTGAGCTTCTACAGCAAGAGCACGCTGAGCAGTATGGTGGTGGGAAGCTGTGGCCTCCACACCCTACATAACGCATTCAAATGTGGATTCTCTATGTGGCAACTGGAGAAGGTAAGATAATTATAACTAAGAGAAATCTTTCATTAGTTTCACAACGGAATTGGAATATTAATCACACATGGACAATAGACAAAATATAAAAAGAGCATGAATTTGATTTAATATTATTACAGATGTTTAATACTATTTACACATAATGAACATTAACGTTCAGTCGAGGGATTTGCTCAGGATGTTGCTTTGGTTGCCTTCCTTGACTCAAGTTGCCCCTGTGAGAAAAAGATATCACCGTCACTGTGTGTGGTCTAATGGGCGGTGCTGGTCTACAGTCTGATATGACTGATACAGTCGGGGGGAATGGGCCTGCAATATATTGCTCCTTTAAACAATTTTAGTGAAGAAGTCCCACCAGTGCTATCAGTGTGTGCATGGATCGGTTAAAAATCATTCTCCATCAGAGATGACGGTTAACTCATACAATTCCCTCTCTCTTCCACCAAGGTGTTGAGGGGATGCAACAACCTTTTCAATAACCCCCAGCAAGGAGGGAATGACTTCATTGCCCTCACCAAATCCTCAATCTTCCTGCTACCATTCTGTGGGCATCGGTAGATTGAAAACCTGCCAGTTGTGGAAAGGGCCATAGAGGTAATAGTAATGAACCTTTATTTATATTATAGCACTTATCAAAACATAATACAAGGTGCACACAGACTATGATACGCTAGACGTAGCATTATGAAATGATACGTATACAGAATGAAATATACAGTGTATGGGCCTCACTGGGAGGTACGCTGGATGCAGTCGAGGACAAAGGAGGTCCAATATATTCTCCTGGAACAGCATCATTTGAAGAATAGAATCCAGCCTATCAGTGAGATGCGATGTCATCTTGTCTAAGCTCATTTCTTCATCAGAGATCACGAGGACTCATACTCCCTTTCTGACTCAAGTGTCAGACTGACGTCACCAGTCTTTCATTACACTCAGCAAGGACTACTGTCATTGTTCAAAGGTCAATCAACAATTAATACATGAATGTATCAACCGTGGATTGCAACACAAGTTGAGCGTGTGTAAGGGCATGTGTCTAGATAATGAAATACTTATTTATATCATGGTATATCTGGATATCACGGTGACCTACACACTCTATTAACAACGTCCTTATGCTTCAGACGTATGCTGATGAACATTACGTGTCCACTGGCACCGTCATGCTGACCGGACAGTGAGGACAGCGTGGTTCACAGATGCCTGGAATAGTCTATTGCAGAGACATCGGTCAGCCAAGCAAGATCCCTTCGGCGCCTCAGCCAATTTTTTCATGCATTAAGGACCTTCTCAGCCGCTCTGACTAAGTATCAGACTTACCACCAGTCATCGCAGTCCGAGTGCAGGACAGTGCTTGAGTTGTTCATAGGTGCATCTGATTTAAATGAAAGATACGTCGCTGGACAGCAACACAGAGTGAGCCATTGTTTCAACTTTCTGTCGGTTTGGCCGATACGCATCAACGAACGGATGTATACTCATTGTATTGTGGCGTCCGGTATTCAAAGTCTATAGGTAACGGACTACTGACCGGTATCAGAGGAGCCTTAGGCGCTTTGTTAAGAGGGATGCATCTCCAAAACGTCCACTCCACTGCAGCTGGTGAGACTGGATGTCGCTGACCAAAAAGAGATCTGGGTCAACTTGAAAGGAAGCTGACATAGCCCTTGGGTGCAAGAGCGCAGCCTGAAAGTAATTTAGATGTATACTTATTACTTTACTTTCTATTCAATGATGATACATATCCACCAGGCAGGAGAGAAGCCTGTGTTAAGCCATTCAGACTGTATTTACAAACACATTACCATATCTGGTCAGGACCCTCAGGGAAGAAAAGCCATAGGTAGCCTCACTGCCCCTAAGATTTAGGACAGGACTGCGTGAGAGGGTATGTCAAATAATCCCAAAAGAAAGTCGCGGACAAGAGCCCCCTGAAGGTACCCCATTTGTGAGACAGGTGGCATGCCTGGAACCTCCCACAAGCCATTGTACTCCGACCCAGACTGGTGCAGGAAGATGAGAATGTAGTGCAGAAATTCCTGCAAAGACAAGCAGTTGTTCCAGAGGTGTCTTCTGCTGTATGATAGTTCATTGAATAGTTTATAATGTTGTTCCTGATTATATAGAACCTTGTAGGACAAAAGGCCATCTGCTTATATCATAAGTAATCATCTAAATAAGATTTCAAATATTTCCTTTCATCTGTTTTATTACAGGTGATGTGATTATCCAACAGTTTGGGAACTTCCTGTCTGTCGAGGCTAAAAGTGAGCAGTTTTTGTCCTTCCGGCCCATAGAAACCAGGCTTGAATTGTTTCTGCATGGCTTTCTCAGCCAACCCTACCCTGAGCTTTGGGGTTTCTGTCAGAAGATCCTACTGTTATCCCATGGGCAGCCAACGGTCGAGAGAGGCTTCTCGATTAATAAGGAGGTGGAGACTGTGAACCTTAAGGAGGACGCTGTCATTGCCCAGCGACTGGTATGTGACTACGTTGCCGTTTGTGGGGGGGTTACCAATGTCCCTCTCACCAAGGAGCTGCTGACCTCGGTGGGATCAGCAAGGTCAAAATATAGAGAACACCTTGACCTGGAAAAGAGGAAGAGCCAAGGCGCTGCACAAGGGCAGAAGAGGAAAGCTGCAGAAGAACACATCGCTGAGCTTAAAAAGAAAAAGAAAACTCTCCTGGAGGTATGTGGCTCTCTGGAGAAAGATGCTGGACCTGTTTGCCGAGCAAGCTGAGGGTAAGTCCGGCACCTTGATGGCTCAGCTCATTACAAAATCAAACATCCTCAGGAAGAGATGCAAGGAAAAATTAAGTGAGCTGAAAAGCATAGAGGAAGAACTGGGGATTAAGGCCACAGAACTGAAGCTCACCTGAGGCTCATAACGTGTGTGTGTGTGTGTGTGTGTGTGTGTGTGTGTGTGGTGTGTTGTGGTGTGTGTGTGTGTGTGTGTGTGTGTGTGTGTGTGTGTGTGTGTGTGTGTGTGTGTTTAGGTCCA
Source organism: Melanogrammus aeglefinus (assembly GCA_900291075.1). Classification (NCBI taxonomy): domain Eukaryota; kingdom Metazoa; phylum Chordata; class Actinopteri; order Gadiformes; family Gadidae; genus Melanogrammus; species Melanogrammus aeglefinus. The sequence goes on along the minus strand of OLKM01003584.1, from coordinate 17,488 downwards.
TTATTATTTTTTTGTTAGAGGTTTGCAGCTGCACTTGTTATTTCTGAACCACAGAGCACACTTCTGTTTGACTCAATGTACTAAATTTGTTTGTATATTTTGTATACTTCTTGGTCGGAAACATGCTGTTAAACTGCACTTGTACTTTCAGTTTTTGAACCAGAGAGCACTGAGTATCACTTTATGTTCAATAAACAGACAAAAAGTAAACTCGAATGAGTCTCATTGAGTGACACACATTTTATGCTTGGGTTGTAATACAGCGGGATCCCCCCCACCATCACGGGTTTTAGGTCTTCTCATTCAAGGTGGTATTAAAAAGGTCTTAAAAAGTCTTAAATTTGACTTGCTGAAACCTGCAGATACCCTGTATTTGAATGTATTGTATGATGTATACTTTTAGGGTTATGAAGACTTATCTTTTAGCGTTGACCATGAATGACTCTGAAAAGCAGTGGCAACAATTTAAAAAATTGTTTACATTCAGCAAATAAAAGGCAACAGGCAGATTTTAGGGTGCCTAAATACCGACATTCTATGCCTCATTCACACATAGGTATTTTACACTTCCGGTGAAAATACTACCTCAGGGGTATTTTTTTTTTCAGGATAACAATGTCAGGATATGTTGTTCACAATACGGCCCATCAGGAGAAGAGTGGGAGAATAGCAGATAGATAAACTACAGGTCCTTCTCAAAAAATTTGCATATTGTGATAAAGTTCATTCTTTTCCATAATGTAATGATAAAAATTAAACTTTCATATATTTTAGATTCATTGCACACCAACTGAAATATTTCAGGTCCTTTATTGTTTAATACTGATGATTTTGGCATACAGCTCATGAAAACCCAAATTCCATCTCCAAAAAAAATTAGCATTATCAATGAAAAGGTTCTCTAAACGAGCTATTAACCTAATCATCTGAATCATCGAATTAACTCTAAACACCTGCAAAAGATTCCTGAGGCTTTTAAAAACTCCCAGCCTGGTTCATTACTCAAAACCGCAATCATGGGTAAGACTGCCGACCTGACTGCTGTCCAGAAGGCCATCATTGACACCCTGAAGCAAGAGGGTAAGACACAGAAAGAAATTTCTGAACTAATAGGCTGTTCCCAGAGTGCCGTATCAAGGCACCTCAGTGGGAAGTCTGTGGGAAGGAAAAAGTGTGGCAGAAACACGCTGCCACGATGAGGAAGAGGTGACCGGACCCTGAGGAAGATTGTGGAGAAGGGCCGATTCCAGACCTTGGGGGACCTGCAGAAGCAGTGGACTGAGTCTGGAGTAGAAACATCCAGAGCCACACCGTGCACAGGCGCGTGTGCAGGGAATATGGCTTACAGGTGCCCGGCATTTCCCCAGGTCAAGCCACTTTTGAACCAGAAACAGCGGCAGAAGCGCCTAACCTGGGCTACAGAGAAGCAGCACTGGACTGTTCCTCAATGGTCCAAAGTACTTTTTTCGGATGGAAGCAAATTTTGCATGTCTCATTCGGAATATCAACGGGTGCCCAGAGTCTGGGAGGAAGACTGGGGAGAGAAGTAAATGCCCAAAATGCCCGACGAAGTCCAGTGTCAAGTACCCACAGTCAAGTGCATGGTCTGGTGGTGCCATGTCAGCTGCTGGGTGTTGGTTCCACTGTGTTTTATCAAGGGCAGGGTCAATGCAGCTAGCTATCAGGAGATTTTGGAGCACTTCATGCTTCCATCTGCTGAAAAGCTTTATGGAGATGAAGATTTCATTTTTCAGCACGACCTGGCACTGGCTGCACACAGTGGCCAAAAACCACTGGTAAATGGTTTACTGACCATAGTATTACTGTGCTCAATTGGCCTGCCAACTCTCCTGACCTGAACCCCGAAGAGAAAGTTGAGAGACGCAAGACCCAACACTCTGGATGAGCTTAAGGCCGCTATCGAAGCATCCTGGGCCTCCATAAGACCTCAGCAGTGCCACAGGCTGATTGCCTCCATGCCACGCCGCATTGAAGCAGTCATTTCTGCAAAAGAATTCCCGAACAAGTATTGAGTGCATAACTGAACATAATTATTTGAAGGTTTACTTTTTTTGTATTAAAAACATTATTTTATTGGTCGGATGAAATATGCCAATTTTTTGAGAGAGGGATTTTTGGTTTTTCTTGACTTTTTTGCCAAAATCATCAATATTAAAACAATAAAAGGCTTGAACTACTTCAGATGTGTGTAATGAATCTAAAGTATATGAAAGTCTAATGTTTATCAGTACATTACAGAAAATAATGAACTTTATCACAATATGCAAATTTTTTGAGAAGGACCTGTATACTAGACTACACATAGATATAGGGAGATGGATATACTATGCTAGACTCTACAAATACATATTGATTGATATACTAGACTCTATATATACTATACTAGACCCTACGTCTATTGTTTATTGTTTATTATGGATCCCCATTAGTTGTCGCAGAAGCGGCAGACTAGTCTTCCTGGGGTCCACTTAAAATCTGAACATACAAACAATTAATCATCACTCAAATACAGTAAAAGTAGTGACAAAAATACAAATACATAGCAACAGTCAAACAAACAAAAAAAATGGGCATCTGGGCGCCTCAGAGCGCAAACACATTCATCAAAACATAATTCATTGAGCGCCAAGCCAAGTCAGAGTCCCGAGTTCATATTTAAAATAAATAAAAATAGGATTTAATTTGCCTCTTGAATTCCCTCTTCACAGGTATAACACAAATGTGCGAAGGGAGTATATTCCACAAAGAAATGGACCTATAGAAGGATGTCCTCCTCATTGCATTACTCCTACAGTGTGGGAGCACAACTAGCCCTGCTGTTGCAGATCTAGTACCGTATGAATGAGCATCAGAGCAAAAACCAATTTCATTAAAAAGAGCTCTAGGAACATGAGTGGAAATTACATTCTTAATAAATATCAAGGACCTAATTGGATACCTATCAAGAGCTTTAGGCCACTTGAGATCAGAAATGCATCAGATCTACATTTTGATCTGTAAGATCTATCAAGAGCAAGTCTAGCAGCCCGGTTTTGTACAGTTTGTAGTTTGCTTAAGTCAGTCTTAGAGGCAGAGGCCCAAATAACAGAACAATAGTTGAGATGGCATAATACTAACGTTTGAACAACCTGTCTCCGTAAAGTAGCTGGTAAGTAGGTGGCACATTTCCGGACCGTAGCAATGCTCCTACTCATCTTGGCAACTATCTGCCTAACATGATCAGTCCAGGACAGAGTGTTACAAAATAGAAAGTCCCAAAAGCTTTATAACTTGCTCTCCTGCTTGACTGGCTGACTAGAAATCTGCAGATCAAGCATAGGCTGACTGGCTACATTATGCCGAGATCCAAAGACAATGCTGACAGTTTTTGATAGATTTAAAACAAGTCTATTTGCAGTAACCCAATTGACCACTGCTTTCAGATCCTGTGACAGAACGGACTTAAGTTTACAGTATATAGATGCAGAATAGTACAGTGTAGAATCGTCAGCGTTTAAAACCATAGTGGATTCTTGAATAACAAGTGGGAGATCATTTCGTAAAATTGAAAATAAGAGTGGACCCCAAACAACTTTCTTGCGGCACACCACAGTCTATGTTAATGCTGTTGGACAGAGTACCATTCAAGAAAACCTGTTGAGTTCTGAAGGATAAATAATTTTCAAACCAAGAGATTGCCATAGGTCCAAAACCATAATGCGTGAGTTTTTCAATCAACAGCTTATGGTCAATTAGGTCAAATGCAGCGCTGAAGTCCAACATGACAGCACCAGATAACAATGAATTGTCAATCCCCCTCAACCAATCGTCAGTCATTTCTACCAAGGCTGTGCAGGTGGAATGACCCTCTCTGTAGGCATGTTGTGCATTACTTATCAAATTATTCTTAGACATATAATCATGGATTTGGTTATATACAATCCTTTCTAACATTTTACTCAAAACAGGTAGGATTGTTATAGGTCTACAGTTAGGACCACTGAATGTGGATTTGGTATCTTTTGGTATGGGAATCATTTTTCCTTCTTTCCAGATTTTAGGACAGGTTCCATTCGATAGGACAGGAATTAAATATGTGACACACAGGAAGAGCTATATAATCAACAGCTATTCTGAGTAATTTACCATCAATACAATCTGTACCAGCAGAGTTGTCTTTAGAAATGGATCGTAACAATTTTTCAACCTCCTTGATTTCAACCGAATTGAACTCAAAAGTAGACTGTTTGCCTCTCATTATGAGATCATCAATGAGCAGACATGATTTGTTCTTTACATTTGTACAAAAGCCCCCCCTCAAATTTTCAACTTTTTCCACAAAATACTTATTTAGGTAATTTGACATATCCTTAGGCTTAGAAATAAATACACCATTATCAGTTTCAATGAAGGATGCAGAAGCGTTAGTACTCCGACCCATAATATCATTCATCACATTCATTTATCATCTATTTCTATCTTTTCTGAACATGGAAAAACCCTCAATTGATATCAATGAGTCATCAAATGTACTATCCAAGTGTGTTTCAAATGTTTAAATGAGCTAATGCCAGGCCCTTAGGAAGACCCGGTTTGGAAAAAGTCCCATCAATGCTTGACCTAGCCATAAAACAAGTCCAGCATGCCAATACACAGGCCTACTGGGATTGTGACATTAAAATAACCAGGGAGTGATGCTGGAGTCTCTGAACAGATGCTGGAGTCTCTGAACAAGTGTCTAGATACATAGATATACTACAATAGACTATACACTTGGATATAGATAGATATACTATACCCTATAGAGATAGATACACTAGACTGTACAGAGAGAGAGAGAGAGCGCTACACATATATATAGAGCCATAAGGCATATTTACACTGCCGGTTCGGTCGCGGCTTAGTACGCCGGCAATTTCACCGTCTTGCCTGTGTGAAACTGAGGGGTTAAAATCCCTTGTTTAGTCGTTGAGTCGCGCGAATAATACGTCACTCGTAGGCACGGCACTGTTTACAGCCAGTCGCCGACAGGTTGGTTCATGGTTAATGCACGCCCACAGCGAGCTGTAGTGTGAGCGACCAAAGCTTGTATTTTGGTCATATCTTAACATTGGACTGTAGGTCTATATCAAAGTGTTGTACCTTCACTGTCTCTGGGTTAAAAAGAAACTCCTTAAACTCAGTATCCGTCTAGTCTAACCAAAAACTGCTAACCCAGCTGCTGCAGTCGGTGGGCAGACGGGATCGGAGTCGGCACCACGTAAGTCCTTCAAAGCAGCGGTAGTGATAACAGAACGGGACGGTGTAGAAAGTCCCATCAGTTAAAAATAGTAATCCAGTTTTTAAATCCATGTTAAAATCGGCAGAATATAGAGCTAGTTAGCGTAAAAAAAAAAGTAGCAAACAATGTCAAATGTGATGTGTTCAGGTCGACTCAGTAATATGATTGATGTGTTCAAATGCAGCACAAAATTTTTTATATTTTGGCGAAAACTTCCCAGCAATATGGAATTATGACCTATCTTGAGCTATGATCATTTTATCAGAAATTACAGCAATAATAAAAGTTATATTTCAACAAAATAATGGATAAGGTTAAGGAGTCTCGAAAATGGCATCAATACCAATACAAATTAACAATCTGTCATCTGAGAGAAATTAAGATTTAATTTATTTTTAACCGTTAGTATTTACCGGTTAAAGATCTTATTGGTAAACCATGGACATCCCTTATATACTGTTTATATATAAATGTATTTCATACATTGTATGTTTTTTTGTGTTATCCCAGTTATGTTTTTTTATTTTCTTATCATTTAATATATATTAATAGTTCTGGGACGTTGGAGCAAAAACCTGGTGTTTTTACACTTCAGTCTGTACTGTGAATTTGAAGTAATGTTCAGTTTTTGAATAGAGATGCGACAATTACAAATGTTTCTTTTTTATCAGATTCATTAATTAATCGAAAAAATAATCGGCCGATTAATTGATTATTAAAATAATCATTAGTTGCAGCCATAGAATAATTTGCATACTCCGAAATGTTTATTTTTTTATGAATGAAGACACCCGCATGCAAGAATGAGCGTAGGGTACAAACGCGATTAACTATTTACAAGTGCAAAAGCGCCAACATATTCTTTGTTTTGCTGACCACTTCAATTTATATAGACAAAGGTAAGGAATCTTCCTCTGCGTCTTTCTCATAGATCGCACCATCTTTCAACGTCTTCGTAAAATGCGACTGCATCACCTTCCCTCCCATGATGGTCAGCAGCTCGCGGATTTCCCCTACTTGCTTAAAGTGATTGAACCCTCAGGGGCCAAATAGGTGTCCATGTGTTTACTTGTTTCCTTTCCTAGACCTCTCCACCATGGAGGACCGGCTGCAGCGGCGAGACTACGTCAAGCTGACAGAGTTTGTTGCGGACATGACCAAAATCTTCGACAACTGCCGCTACTACAACCCAAGCGACTCGCCCTTCTACCAGTGTGCCGAGGTCCTGGAGAACTTCTTCGTCCAGAAGCTCAAGGGCTTCAAGGCCAGCAGGTGAGACACTGCCTGCCTGCCTGCCTCACTCCCTCTCTTTCTGGTCTGGGGTCTCCCCTGGTGGAGGGTGGGTTCTGAGTTATCCCAGACCTGGTGTGAAGATGCTCCACGGGGAACTCTGTTCACAGGTTGTTCTCCTGAGGACCCAACATGCAGCCAAAGGCACAAAAACTCAACTTCCACCTACAATATGCAACTCCAGGCTCCTCTTGTTTCAAATCCTTTAGGAGCTATAGGGCTATTTTTAGCTAGGTCCCCTTAATAGCTAGGGCCCCTCTTTGGCCCAAGAGACTGAAGCACAGGTGACCGGGGTTCATTCAGAATACAACTTTTCTGAAATGACGATGAGGTAATTGTATGAAACACTCTTTCCCCCTCAATGTTCCCTGATGGAGATCTAGTAATAGGTTCCAGGAATAGCAACAACCACCAGCCCGGGGCTCCAGGGTTTGACCAGCAAGTCAAAGATGCAAGGTTGCATATTAAAAAGAGCGCTCCACTTATAATTAATGTGGACCCAGGGGAACTGAGCACGGACCAAATATCTTGTACAAATGGTTAACACCATGACAGAAGCCATCAAGGGCCACCATGAGAAGGCAGGTTCTCAAGAGTTCAGCCAATCACATGCAGCATCACGTCGACCGTCTCTTACCATTAGGGATTCAGAATGCATGGTGATTGTCTGGAAGGAAGGCCACTGAAGCCAATATCTCAATCGACCGCTGATCCCAAGTTGTGCTCTTCTTCTGCACGTCTAAGCCATGGCTGAAGTACTGATCTTCATTAATGTGGTCTCTTTAAGTGTGCTTTCATGTTCTGCATCCTCGAGTTACATGCATTTCATCCATATGTATTTAAATCATCCATTCTCTCCCTTCCTCCTCCCGACTTGTCATCCCAACTCTCTGCCTGTCACCCTCTCTCTTTCGCTCCCCCCTCTCTCTCCTGCAGATTGTGATGTCATTACCTCTCGGGGCCAGGGTCGATCTAAACAGACCAGTTAGTTTTTCCTGGACATAGCTGTTTCTATTTTCTGGGAAAACAGCATTCAGTTCTCCCAAGAACCGTACCAATGATGTATAAAATACTGCACCAGATGTGTCCTCCTTTTCTATTTTAAACAAAAATGGAACCTCAAAAAAAGACCTTTTCCACTGTCTATGTGGCAGCCATGTGGAGCCCAGAGACATGGCTTTCTGACTCGCATCATGTGACACATGGCTGATATTTTTTTAGTCTGATTGTTGAGCTTTGTAATCTTCTGTACTGAGTTGAATATAAAAATAAGTCACATTATTGAAGTTATTGAAATGATGCTAGATAACTTATAATTTCATTGGGCTTATTGTATTCCACCTAACATTTTACCTTTTCCTTAGCTCAGTCTTTTTTTAATGAATGCTTGCAGCGTTTATTAGTTTCATGTTCTACCAGTTGTATTTTATTTTATGTGCATATGATATATCCTTTTGTGAAGGACTATTTTTGTGTTCTAAAGGAAATAAATCTCTAGGACTTGTAAAGATAGAAGATCGCATCTAGTTAGCACGAGTCTGAGGCAAGGGGGCATGGTTCCATTACTTAACCGCATTCTTTGTAAATACACCCAGCTCATATCTCACCAACATGGCTGCCATGTCCCATCCTAAACATGTCATAGGTCATTGTTTTTTGTTTTCTACACTGCTCTGCCCCAGGTGCAGATTTTTGTCATGTTCAAGCTTTTAATAAAAAAAAAGTACAAAGAATGAGCTCTAAGTGCCTGGTGTCCTCCTGTCCCTTCTCTCTCTAGGTCTCATAACAACAAGCTCACTTCAGCTGCTTCCTAGAGCCGCTCTCCAAACACACACTCTGTCCTACACACACTCCTGCTCTCTCCAACTCTTCCTCAACATGCAGGCCCCTGGACCCAGCAGACACTCCTCAGTGCTTCAGTCCCAGCCCCCGACACCGCTTCCAGACCGAAGTCCTGCTGCATTGCTGTCGCAAACAGCCCAGCCTTCTCACCCCTCCGCACTCTCACCCCAGCCTTCTCACCCTCAGCCCCCTCACCCCCAGAACTCTCACCCCCCAGCCCTCACCCTCTGCTCCTCTGCTGTGGCTACAGACCCTTGGATTTGGGCCACCTTTTCTATCCATGTTGAGGAGACGCAGGGCTTAATTCGTAGGGTCCAGGATGTTGCATGGGGACAGAGGAGATGGTTTTGGAAGTGGTCTGCTACGTAGTGGTGGAGGTGGTGCAGCACTAACAGATATGTTCACTCGTGAGTGGGACTCCATGAGTAGGGGGACCCCCTACTCATGCTAAGAAGCTTTTGAGCAATCTGAACTTATTGGGATGATAAAAGACATAGAAACTTGACAAGCCCTGTCTTTTCCATGTTTCATTTCAATCTCAAGTACAGCTACTGTATTTTTCTTAAAAATAAATACAATATTTTCTGTTACACTGCCACTTACATTTTAAAAGTAATCGCGTAACTAAGCCAATGTTTTTGCTGATTCCCATCCATCTATATTCCAATGATCATGTGTTTTCTCATGTTTAAATGTAGGCCTAACTTATTTTGGTAAATGGACAACATTTATATCGTGCTTTCATCCAAAGCGATTTACGATATTGCCTTTCACCAATTCACACACAGACGACGGAGTCAACCATGCAAGGCGACGGCCAGCTCGTCGGGAGTGGTTAGTGTTAGGTGCCTTGCTCAGGGACACCTCGACATTCGAACGAGCAACCTTGCGGTTAACAGCCGACCCGCTCTACCTCCTGAGTTTCTTCCACCAACTTACCTAGAAATATCACCTACTCACTCCGCGAAGCAGCTCAACAACGTTCTCTGGGTCTCCTCTTTCTCTTCCCCTTCTACTGATGGTTCATTCAGATGACAGCTTGGCTCACATGTAGGCTATCTTTCAACGCTCGGGACTCGACCCCCAGGGCCCAAACCATGCCAAGAAATGTGCTGGTTCAGGATAACTCGGCGGTTGCCCCGGAATCCGATTGAAGATTTGGAATCGCCCCCTCCCCGGAATCCGCCTGAAAATTTGAAATCTTAAGTTCCGTGGGAACAATGGGTTTTTTTTAGTCCCCTTTTTTAAATCGAATCATATCTCAGCATAGCCATTCAACGATGTGAAGTTACCATTTCATAGCGATGAGAGAAAGTTTTTTTGTCCAAGTAATGTCCAAGCTGTAATGGAAAGCCGATCGGCTGCGTTGGTTTAGTTTTTTAGAACTTCACAATGTTCTTATTCTTGTTCCATTATTTCCTTTTCCATGTCAAGACAAACTTGACATTGGACGTTGTGAAAATATTATTTGTTTAGACTATTGTAGTCTTGGACATAACATTTAATTGCAAACGAATGAGTGTGTGGGGGTGCTGTCAACATTTTTGAAAGCATGCTGATTGAAACCACGCAGTTAGAATAAAAAAACCCTCATATTTTCAAGAAATGAAATGCTGTTGCAGCTAACCATTTCACGTTATGGCGTTTTGGGTGGTCTTATGGCGCGTTTCCACTGGCGGGTGTGGGTCGATTCGGTATGCAAAGGTGCGGCACGGTTCACGTTTCCACCGCCAAAAATGGGCGGTGTCCGGACTGAGACATGATGAGCTGCACTCATCCAGGAAGGTTCGAACATTTGCGCTAATTTATTGAGCGTCACGAGACGAAATAACAGACAAATAACTTATTTTACACATATTTTTTAGCGTTGCTAACTTTATATTTGTATTATATGTAATTGTTTAATCGCATTTAGTTAGTAAACTGAGTATTAACACAAGCTAGCTAGACAATGATACACTTTAAACACTAACCTGCCTGGCAACGGACAACCGCGTTGTAGTGGCAATTTCTGGCGCAAACGGAGTTCCTACCGTTCCAGATATTGCGCCTAAGGCAGATGAGATATTTATGGTCCCGTCTCTGGGACCCTCCTTTGTCTCTTTGTTCAGGCCACTTCCTTGTGGCTACACAGGCACCATGGAGGCCACCACTCCGGTGCTGTTGTCCTGCTGGACTGTCTTTTTGTCGTCCAGCAGACCGTTCCGTAGCTCTTCAGGTGGGCCTCCCATGGTCTGTAACTTCATAACATCTGATGAGGAGTCGTGACGTGGGGTATTTGCACTGGATTGGGCTACTGAGGCCTGTTTCAGGTAGCTGGTTTAACATACTCTGAGTTTAATCCTGGCGCTCTGAGATTGGGTTGACTCAGAGTTCAGGGTTCAAAAGCAAACTTCTGGGTTTTCGGTTTTCAGAACAGGTGATCAGCGTTGGTTCAATCAACTCTGAGTGTTGTTCACGCTGGGTTGGGGGCGTGTCTGTTGACTTTAAAGAGCACAATCATGAATGGATCTTTGATACATATTCAACATGGACCAAAACGGTAGATCCCACCGCTTTCTTTTCCCCATGATAGTAGAAATAGAAAATCTAATTGCACGCAATATGCCCGAGCAGTTTAACCAATTTTTAAACCCAAAAAAAGCACAATAGCCGCCGCGGCAGCTGAGAGCGAGTTGGCAGGAAATTGCTGAACAGTCCAATGCGTGAAGTAAAATAAATAGTAGTAAAATAAAAATGAGGAAAGTCTTAATATGAAAATCGATTTCAATGAGAGGCCAGCCCTTTCTAAATCACAACTTACCACTGCTGTAGAGATTCTCGGCTGGAAATTATATGAATGACGCGCTCCTACTTGGCACTGTTGAAATCCACATGTTCATCTTTTGCATTCCTTAGCTTCCAGGTCAAGAGAGCTCTATAAAATCTATCTGGAAAAATAAATTAACAAAAGCAGACTTGGGAAAATGGACCACATAGGGCAAAAGATGAAAAAAGGATGCTTTGGTGATCCAATATTTGGAACACAAGTTAAAGGTGGAGTAACTGTGGATAACTGTTTACCTGCTCCAAAACATTACCCAATATGAATGACTTTTTTTGGTGCTTCCAGGAAATAAAGAATCCTCATAAAAAGTAGATTGTCTTTCATCAGAAACACTGGCTGTGGTGGGACAAGTTATTTTATTGAACAGTGTCACCCCTACCAGAGGCTGGGTCTGTCACACGAGTTTTACAGGAAAGCCAAAAAAAAAAAAATCGGAAATAATAAATAACATTTAACTACATAGAAAAACTCACAAACAAAATGTTTCGAACACCCCTCCGTCTCATGTGAATTGCTTCCACCATGCCTCCGTCTGGGCGTCATGGATGGTTTTGGGTTGATGTGCCGCTCATCTGCAACTGGTAGGTGGGACAATTTTCCTCTCTCACAATTCGCGATGTTGTGTAAGAACCACACAAGAAACACGCATTGATTATGTAACATGCCCCTTTCTGGTGTGACTCGCAGCATTTGAAGGCACTGGAATGTTGCCTTCAGGATCATCCCGAATCGTGTGTTTTCGAACCCTGGCCTCTCGTCCTCATATGACGCAAGGTTGAGCGCTGATGTGGGTCTGCACGGATGCGGCTATGCAACGGGGTCAGAACACAGGCAAAGCTGAAGGGCTACCCTCTGTCACTTAAACCAGACCGTCAAACTCTCTCCTACGATACAGGTGAAATATTAATCATCTGAACAAATATGGATTATAAGTCCTTCAAATATAGGCTTAACTAACCACGGGCAAAGCGAGTGCGAACTTAAAACATGCCCCCGGTGCATTTGACAGTTAACATAGGGGCTGAGAAGGTGGTCTAAATAAATGATAGATCGCGCTGAAAAACGATAGCGCTCGTGAAGAAAATTGTCAGGAAAATAAAGTATATCCAACCGGGGTCTTAATAATCGTTGCTCACGGAGATTCCTTCTGAGGATCGCAGCCTCTACGTCCACGGGCTCTCGTAGAAAAGTTCCTTCCTTCTGTCGGAGAGCTGCCTTCAGCCTTATAGACAACAAACTCAGAGTAGGTCTAACCCCCTCCCGAGCAGGTTAGACCCACGGCGTATGTTGCCGCAGCAACTAACTCTCGGTTGCGCTGAACCTGCTACCTGAAACAGAAAACCCAGAGTTTCCACTAACTCAGAGTGAACAAACTCGGGGTTGCCTCAAAACCAGCTACCTGAAACAGGCCTCTGGTCGGGCTGAAAGCAGGAGGAGGAGGAGCGTTGTCCAGGTCCGGATCTATTTGAACAAAACTAGATGCAGATGGGTTATCTTTCTCCCCACCCCTTTCCTTATCTTGTCTTGCCTTACGTTCTCATCTATCTCTTCGCCTTCCATAACACAAACTTCTTACAATCTCTCTCATATTCTCGTTAATTCACCTTCTTGCAATTTTGGCCATAAAACATTAACAAATATCATAATAAAAAAAATCTGCATTTTCAATATTAGGCAACACACTTCTGTTTTCCCCGTCACGTAACATGCAGAACTTCTCATTTCAAAGCAACTGCCCCATCAACATAGCTGCATTACAATCGCTTTTGAACCACAGTTTCTCGACCTCCGCTAATTGTCCATCATAAGACATTCTGGCAGTGAAATGCAAATCATCTGGGCATGCATTGTATTTCTGGCTGGTTCTCCATGCAGTGGTGTGTGTCTGTTATCAGTACTTCAGCTATTGACCCCCGGTCCCTCTTGCAGCAAGTCCCGTGAATAAAAGCATCCTGGTGCGCGTAAAACACACGAGAATGCTTGGATCATGGGGTTTGCATCGGAGGTAACCGTGAGGCCTATGTCGGTGCAAATGACACTCAGCCCCAGGCGACAAATTAAATCTAGCTGATCAGGTCATGTAAGGCTGGTGAGAACCAAACAATAACCATTTGGATGTGGCGTTTGTGTGCGTTGTGACGATGAGCCTACCATTTCGCGTGTTTGTTGTGTTTGCGTTATGGTGCTCATACCTCCTCCTTGGACCTGGCCTGCTCCTGCGTCCCGTCAATGCGAATGCCCCCTTCCACCTCTGCCTCCTGGATGATTCACAGTCACTTCACGGGAAGGTGCGAACTGCCACCCGGCCCTTCCATTGTTCTTTGTCAATTCTTTTGAGAAAATCGTTGAATCAATGGCGCCATAACGAAAACAGGCCTGCCTCTGTGCTCTGTGCCTGTCTTCCCCACTTTCTTGTGGTCGTCCATGCTGTCCGGCGTCTCCACGAACATTATATCAGCTTGGTCCTTCCTGGGAATGTCGCCTTGAATGCGTCCCCACCGTAGGCCCAGTTTGACTTGGCGCCCTTCGCCGATGGGCTATTTCCAGAATGGCTGTAGCGAGGGATTCCCCTCTCACTGCCGATGGGTCCGGAGACATTCTGCTATGTCCTTAATGTCACTGGGTCTCAATGCACTGAAAAGCTATGCCGTACTGCCATCCTGGGGGTTTAGTACTTCGATCATGGGGAATTGGCCATTCCCCCCGTCCCCGCGTTGAGTTGGGGAGAACGCCATTCCCCGGCTCCCGACGGCTTCCCGCTTGGTCGGTGTGGTCGTCGCCGGCTGGAATGATCGTTGTGGTTTCCCCTGGCTCTGAGCGGCTGGCCGATCTCCTGTCGCGCTGCCGTCAGGTGTTTTCTCCTTTGTTGTGAAGTCTGGATAGAGGTTGAATGATGGAGCGGCGGTCTTGGTCTTGGCGTCATCGTCGGAGGTGAAGGGGGATTCGCACGCCGTCCGCCGGTGCAGTCCAGGTCCGGGTCTACAGCTCGGGTGACATTGAGGTTAAAAATCCCTACACTCTCTACGCTCTCTGTCCCTGGCTGATTTATTTATTTATTTTTATCCTGGCCCTCTCTTTCCCGCAAATAAAATGCACACCAAAAAGGTTTGAAACTTTTCTTTTTCTTTTCAGATTCCAATAACTTTTTAAGTCATTCAAACGTTTTAAGCTAAAACTCCCCATTTCAGGAAAACCCAGATGCCAGTATTTTAAACCCTCCAGAGCCGCTTCACCATGCTTCTCCAGCATTACCTGTGCAGGCCCCGTTATCTCAGTTTTTCCCGATTTATTACCCATGTTTAAGATCCGCACACACTATTAATTATTATTTACTTTTTCTCAAACATCACCGTAACCTCCTTGTCACTTCACATATAGGCCTACATATATTTATTTTATTTTTCACCGAATGTGTATATATATATATTATTATATATATATATATATATAATATATATATATATATATATATATAATATATATATATATATATATATATATATATATATATATATATGACCACAATAGCGCTTAACGGGTTACCGTTACGGGTACAGCTACCAACTGTCCTTTCTGTTATATATACAATAATACCTAACTGTATATCTTGGGAACCGGAGTACCTACCGTTCCAATAACAGAGCTTGAACGCGGCCTATCGTTCAGATATACGTTCCTACCTAGAACTGTATATACCGTAATACCTAACGGATTTCCAGTTGCTTAAACAAGTATTGTTATCTCACCTGCTCGAATTCTTTTTTTTCCTCTGAATACCGTACTGAAGAACCCCTACTCTATTCCCCACAGGCACCCTTTCCTTGACCCCATTAGCTGGTTACAGTCACCTGGAGGCAAGGTAGAGCTTTGGGACCCAGTCCGCTTGAGACCTGTATTGGAGCAATATTTCGTAGAATCTTCAGGTTAGATATCCCGGACGAGCCCCCAAATTGTCGTGGCAATTACTGGCGCAACAGAGTTCCTACCGTTCCAAATATTGCGTCTAAAGCAGATGAGATATTTATGGTACAAACGACTCGCAATACTTGTGTACAATTATGGTCATATATATTTGTAAAGATAATACAAACAAAAACGCACCACAACATGCATCAACAAATAATAACAGACATACAATTAATTATTAATCTGAGACCTCAGATGGGAGTTCGCCCTGCGTCTATCAGAAAGCTCGCAGGGAGAAGTCCACTGAGTGTTTAAAGTCATGAGTTCTTATTCACTTCTGGTTGGGTTCTGTAGGGGAGCCGCCCCCTCAATCCACCAAAAGTCTTTGTTTTACCAGATGGTAATCTTTTGATTGAAGCTCTCCAAGATGTCATAAATACAGGTTTGCGGCCTTGCCTTATGACCCCTTTATTACCTCCGCTGCCCAGGGGACAGAGGAACAGGCCCATATAAAAAAGTTCAGATTGGGTTATATATACGAGAACAGTTACATCCCACAATAGGAGAGGAAAGGGCAGACAACAGAAGGTTATCAACCGGAACATCAAAGATTCACACTATAGTTGACCCTCTGCAAACATGTGGATTTTCCATCACACAGATTAGATACAGAATAGTAAACTAAAGTTAAGAATAAGAAAACGTAACATGTAAATTTTCCATCACAGCGTCGACCGATGACGTAATGTTTCGAACGTGGATTACGTAGTTGGTAAAATATTTACCTCGGGTACAATTTTGGTGTGACAGCGCCACTGAGACGTCTGAAAGTACCAAAAAGTTCAAGCTAAGCAAGCCGTCCGTTGATTGGTTGACATAATCGTGCAACAGGGGGATATGGTGGGTTCAAATCGCTGGAAATGATGGGGCACACATTTTCACTATGTCGGAAAGTTCGCGTGAACGACACCTCATGACGCCGTTGTATTTCTACTTCTGTTCGGCCACTCGGGTCAAATTGATAGAGTTGTCCAGTTGGTGACCTATGGTTTACTAGTGACATGCATGAACATGGCGGAACATGAACATTTAACTCAATATAAAAGAATCCATATCACATACTTAACTATTGGCATGACTTTGCTCAGTTTTAAACGTTGTGTATTGGTAAACCAGCTCTAGATAAGAGCAAATGTTGCCTTTCATACAGTGTCAATACTGCATGTGCTTCTCACAAAAAGATAGGCGATAGGCATCAAGGAAATAAAAGCATGCAAACTTGAAACTGATCCCAAGTTCTGTTTCGTTCCGACTGGTTTTTAATCAGAAAAAAAAAAAACTGCCGTGAAGAAATTATTGATTCCCAACCGGCTGTTTCCAAAGTGCACATTATGTGGGCGCCTGGTCTGTGAGGTACAACAGTGGGGTCACCAATTAGAATAGAAACAGGCAGAAGCAGAGTTTGCGGTGAAATCAACTTATGGGACTGTGGTCCTTGCCACTGACCTCTTCGCCCTAGCTCGGCTTTCCTCTTGGAGTCTTTGGGGTTCCTCTTCAGCTGCAGGCCTTCTCGGGTTACAGCATGACACAATTCACACACTGACAAAACAGCTCTTCGGTCCACTTGGACATTATTTCATTAATGCGATTTGAATTGCTCAAGCAAGTTGGCCACAGGCCTCGTACCACGCGACTGGCCTAACGTGTCTCTGGTCTCCACACACTCCTCCAGTCAGTCTGTCTTCAGCTTGTTCTGGTGGCGTTAAAAGGCGCTCCTGATTGTCAGGCTAAGCTCAGCACACCTGTGAGTGGTAACTGAGACACTGAGTGGGCGCGGCGGGTCTTCTAATGATACAAGCTTTTAGAGAGTACCGCCGCATCTCAAGCAGCCACAGGCCGTTGGCTTCTTTGCCTGCAAATTGTGGCCGACCACGCGCCATGTGGGGCACCGGCTCAGCGGCTGGGCACACAATATATCGGTCGCTGTCGGGGAACACCCTAAACGTAACGCGTCATCACTGGCTAAGCCCGTCCGTTATCTTCGCTGAGCAGTTAAACTCTGCTTCTAATAAAGGCACATTCACGGTCCTGGTGATAACGAGATGCCTTCATGTGCACTGTATTGGGAATCTTAAAGTCAGAGCAGCAAGGATTTTTGATTCCGATTACAAAACCACCAGAGTACGATTACACTTGCCTAGGCATCCGTTTTCAAGTAGCGAACGCCTCTATTTCCCTTGTGCACTACTCATTCTACTAATCCTTTTGCTTTTAATTTATGAGAGAGCATGATTGGTATTGGCCATTGTATGGACAGGCTTACATTCGCCTATCTGAAAGCT
>OLKM01003583.1:12725-33674 GCA_900291075.1 Melanogrammus aeglefinus | reverse complement strand
GTATGACATGTTTATATCTGTTGAAGCACTTTGAATTTTGCCTTGTTCTTGCCTTCGCCTTAGAATCTGGTTGAGTCCCAGAAGGAAAGGACCCAAGCTCCTTTAGTTCGGGTTGGCAGGTCCGCAGAGAAAGAGTTCTGTCTGGGTTTTAGAGTCCCGACGTCTGTCTGGGTTGGAGTCCAGAATAAGGCCGGTAGTTTGTGGTTAGAAGTCCCCGCTTGGTTTGTCTGGGTTAGAGTCCTGGAATCACCTCTGGCGTTAGAATTCCTAGAATAGGGTCCGGGTGGAAGTCCCAGAGAAAGTACCATGTTTCCCAATCCCAACGTGGGACGTGGGTACCAGAGAGACTGTTGATCCACTTTGAATCTGCCTTGTGTCCTTGCCTTGCCTAGAATCTGGGGTTGAGTCCCGAGAAAGGACCAGCTCTTTTAGGTCGGGTTGGGAGTCCCAGAGAAAAGAGTTCTGTCTGCGCGTTAGAGTTCCCGACGTCTGTCTGGGTTGGAGTCCAGAATAAGGCTATTTTGTTCATTTCTCTGCATATGTTTTCTTTTACGTACTAACATGCTCCTTTTTAATTTCTCCTTATTTTCTATTTTTACCAGAAAGATACATTGCACTATTTTACTAATTTTCTTTGCCATATGTTTTTCTTTTACTTATCTATTATTTAAATTTTTATGCTATAACAATGTTTATATGGTGAAGCACTTTGAGTTCCTGCCTTGTGTATGAAAAGTGCTATATAAATAAAGTTGCCTTGCCTATATATTTGTATTGCATTTAATTGTTTAATCGAATTTAGCTAGTAAATTCTAGTAAACTGAGTGTTTAAAGTGTATCATAGTCTAGCTAGCTTGTGTTAATTTAATTTCCTTAATCTAATTTAGATAATAGATAGATTATAGATAATAGATAGATATATGGGTCGATATTGAGCAGGCATTTGGTAAATGTTTTTTATTATTATTCACGTTATCCCCGTAACATTAAGCTATACTGTGTATTAAGAAATTAGATAAATACATTGATAATATAAATGAATAAGTTTATAAGTATAGAAAAGTAGATAACTTAAAATATATCCTTGATATAGGGGGTTTTGGAACTAAAACTTACCATTAATTTGAGTAAGTAAAAGTTCGAAAATGAAAAGAAACAAGCACAGTATGGAGAAATATATTTATTTAACAAAGTGGCAGATTTTTTGTGATCTAAGAATAGGACATCTTTGTTCCTGAAAACAGGAAAGGAGGTGACTGCGCATTTGTCCTTGATAGTATTGGACTGTGGTGGGACCCTCACTGCTGCAGAGAGGAAAACTGTTGGCAACAGCAAACACAATCCGAACCACCTGCCTGCTGCTGTATGTCAGGCCACTGCAGTCGGACACTCTTCCCTGGAAAAGCAAGCTGTAACCTGTTCAATGAAGAACTCTGTCCTGGTGTGTCCTAGGGAGTCAACAATGTTTACTGAACCTCCCTGGCAACCAATGTCACTTACCGTAACCCAGTGATTTGGCAAGAAACATTGAGTATCTGTACAAACCCTTGTGCTGGCTTGGTCAAAGTGGACAGCAAGGTCTAGGGAGGTGGTAGCGTAGAGCCCGTTGATG
The DNA here is from genome assembly GCA_900291075.1 of Melanogrammus aeglefinus. Lineage (NCBI taxonomy): Eukaryota > Metazoa > Chordata > Actinopteri > Gadiformes > Gadidae > Melanogrammus > Melanogrammus aeglefinus. The sequence continues at coordinate 32,062 of OLKM01003583.1, read as the reverse complement.
TTAGGGTACTGAGCCTTAAGCCGGGCCTGAGAGTGGTCCATAGCATGGTTCCAACGTACTTGGATGGCTGAGCGTGGCCCTGAAGTCCTCCACCCTTTTGCTCAGTGAAGCTGGATAAGCCTGGCCTGGCTGGACACTAGTGATGACAACATCAGAGTCCTGAAACAAACAAAACAAACATCTCACTCATTTAGTAACAAAGTGAGCATGTAATAGAGCAACCAAAGTATTTATTAACTGAAATTAAGACTAACTCATGAAATATTTCCCTCTAATGGGTCCTACTCCAACTCTGAACTCTGCTGGCTCAGATAGATTGGACACAGTCTCCTTGGTGGGCCAGGCAGCCTAGGGTCCTAAAGGGGAAAGAAGCACCTTATCAAGAAGCTTCATAATCACTTCTCAGTATAGTCTAATAGTATAGTCCTATAGTTCTAGATTTTAATCATATCAATTAACCATACTTCTCCGCACACAGGCTTCGCTGAGGGTGTCCTGGTCTTCAATGGTGTTTTCCATCCCAAGGTCTCCAGCGCACAAGGTTTATTGTCAGTAAACCTCAGTAATCCCGAAATATCAAACATCAATGTGAGAGCTAGATGAGTTTTGTTTTATATATATATAATTTAAAGAAAGGATACGTGTTAGAAAATTTGACATAAAGTCTTACCATTAATTTAATTTATTTATTGGCAGGATAAGCCCCTTGAGGTGAAGCATCTTGTTTTCGAGCAGTCCTCGAAACTTGATGCCTTTGATGTCTAACCATTTTTGGGTATCTTACCCATTTTACCTGTACACAGTTTGGCCCAATCCTGGGTCCATGTGTTTGGCCATGCCTTCCACGTTCCTCTCATTCTTCTTCAGAGACCTCCATGCCTGGTTGTGACTCCTGAAGCGCTTGGTCCCCTCTTGTCCTCTTGTATGGCTCTTTCTGTCTCCTGGGCCTTCTGTACTGTTGGCAGTCACCTGATGCAGAATAGTTTAATCGATATATGTGAATATTCTGCCCTTGCAATTGCCTTCTCTGTGCACATAAATACATAATGATAATAATATACATAATGATTTGCTTTCCATTTACAAAAACACTTTCCATCGCTCTCAGGCCCTTGCCTGGGACGTACTTTCTCAATGTCCTTATTGGCAGAAGCAATTGTCCACATCATCTGGAAGATCTCCCAGTGGCCTTAAGTAATAGGAAAAAGTAAGGCAAAGACAAGCATATAAAGAGTATGTTCCAATCAGCCTCATAGAAATGATTATTTTTGACACATAGACTTTTCATGTTGATTCACCACTGTTAAGTTGTCTCCTCATACCATACAAAGTGTAACTTTCCTCCCTGAAGGGTAAAAATGTTGATTTAGAAATTGTTAACATGGTAATATGAAAAAGTCAACCACTACAACACCTCTGAAAACAGACGTGGCTCCCGTCCATTACATCAGAACGAAAGGGTGAAATACCTGGAAGAGGCTTGGACACAACAGTTATTTGGAAAAAAAACTATTATTTTATATATTTGTCTTCCCACCTCTCCTGTTGTCCATCAAGGGTCTTGGCCAATGGACCTCTTCAGTGTCTGATTTGGTCCTCTCATCCAGTCCGTTGGTCTGTACAAACAGCAAAGTACAAGCAAGGGGAATAGAGAATTGAAAGAGTGTCACAAATATGTATAAGTTAATAGTAACATTATTTAGAAGCTCATCAATCTTTCTTTTATGTCAGTTATATTTCTTTATTACACAGCTTTGTTGAATACTCAATCCTGATTGGTCAATTAGGGCAATTCTACGGTCTGTTTCTGTTATAGCAGACCGCTGCTATGAATAAACAGTGACTGTTTGCTATGGACGCCGTTCTGATCATATTCGCGTCGGGGTCCTGTATCACCCTGTTGGGGTTTACTTCTCAATAATGACCGTCTCACTGTACATTATCCCATGCATAATAAACACTACCTGAGGATGCTATGCTGATGTGATTCGGTGCGTGACACCAAACACCTCAAACAGGGACTTGTTAACCTGAATTGACCCTTCGCTAAGCCCCGCCCCCCTTAGTTACTGTTGCTATGTCTGTCAAGCTTCTTGCTCCTAGCAAAAGAAATATGGCGTTTTCAACTATTTCCAAAGGAAATTACCACACATTTTTGGAAAAACGGTTCTGATATATCAGAGAGAAGCCGACAGAAAGGGTCTGCAGGTATGCGTTTGAGGGATATATCCACAATTATCGTCTGCTGGCGGAGTCAAAATAATGACATTTAAGATAGAGGGAACAAGCTCATAGGTCACCATGCAAGCGTCAGGCACCCCACGTCTTGACACTTTCTACCCTGGAGCTCATAAACAGACAGCAAGAAAGCCCAACGAAGTCCTGCACAAGTGTGCACACAACAATGGCATAAACCGAGGAGTAATAAAATAAAAGCTGTGCCCATATCATCCGTAGTGGTTCGCAAAAGCCAGACGTGACCGCAAACGGAGAACCTATTGATTGCCACTACACAGGGAGCCAGGTAAAACTTACATGTATTAAGGAATATTATTTAGGTTTGATTGGTGAGTCTCACTTTTTTTGTGATCATACAAGATGATGGCGCTCTTTCCGTGATTCAGCTGTTGATGTGGTCTTCCACCGCTTCTTTTCCACGTGTTGCACCTCTCTTCTGGGTCTTGGAGCTTAGAGAAGGGGAAAAATTGGACACCACCTTCGACACTTTGAGTGTCTCGGGTGTCGGATTTACAGGTCCCGTATGCGCACCGCTTCGGCATATTAGGCATCTGTGCTGAAAGCCTTGACAGACCTCTTCGGTTGCTACACACGGTTGCTAAACGTAGGATTGGTCAGTGGCTTGTTTAGGGGGAGGGGCTTTAGCGAAGGGTCAATTAAGGAATTCAAACAGTTTATTCGTATTTCTTGTTTGCCAGTGTTAATCAATCACTGTTTAAATGACACATCTACATGTTGTAAATAATAGGATGCACCGAATTTTCGGCCAACGAAAAATGGCCCAACAAGCGCATTTTCTTGTTTCGGGCCGAAATATTTTTATATCGCCGAAACAGAAATTTGTGTGATGACGCAAACAAAAAGCGCGGCCAGCCCCACGCTTTGTGGATAAGCCGCCAATATGTTTTCTAAAGAAGAGACCCACGGATAACGACTTTGCAAAAATTGCAATGCCTTGATTTTAATGAAGTTATGTACAGTCATAACCATACATGCAATTGCACTAGGGTTGCCGCGGTGTGGACATTTTCGCACCGAGTGATACACCGGTATTACCGAGTATAAACGGTATAAACTTTGAAACTAGGTCAACCGCCATCTTCTCCGTCAACTCTCCTCTCACACTCGGTGACAGCGTCTGGCAGCGGCCAATTCTTGGTGACAGCGTCTTTCTTATAACATTCTATATATAATAGTATAATATAATTGTACTTATAATATCACGGCCAAAAGCTCTGTGCGCCTCCGTATGGCCGTAGCGCGCGGAGCTCTCGTGGGGATTGGGCTTCACGGGCTTTGTTTACCGGCGTTGCTATGGTTACCAGTCTTGCGTGTTCCAATGCAATATTAGGTTAGCATCTATTACTTTGTGTGTGTGTGTGTGTGTGTGTGTGTGTGTATGTGTATGTAGTATATGTGTGGTGTGTATATGTGTGTATGTAGTATAGAGTATGTGTGTGCGTGCGTGCACACACGTGCGCACGTGCACGCACACGCATGAGAGCTGTATGTCAGTTGTATATACACATACGACCTATATACACATACAGATAATATGCACACCCTACACACACACCTAATAGATAGGCTACCTAATATATAATGTATATATATAAAACAACAAAAAAAGCAACCCTAAGGCAAAAAAAACCAAAACATGTTTAGCGTCCTGCCTTTTTCAAAAAAGGAAGGCCCTTTTTCTTTTTTTCTCCCCCAAAGATGTTTTTCATGCTATTTCCCCAAGAGTGTTGCCTGCTTTCGTCGTTCCTTCTGGCCATACATACAGGGTTATTGTGAAAGCGAACATTATGGAGTATCGTTCATGGAGCGCAACAAGAAAAAGATAAACAACTATATTCTAACAAATTACATTTAGTTAGCGTTCCTAAATGACATTGGATTAGCGTTTCTTAACTTTATATTTGTATTGTGATTTTAATGTCTAAATTCGTCATCTAGCATAGTAAGACTGAGTTGTTATCAAGGCAGTGTTTCAGATAATACATTCGCGGTCATGGTTGCCAAAGACGAACCTAATATAATACAGATAGACCGCGATCGCCTGATAACCACTTGTTTTTACTTTAAATTTGTATTGCATTTAATTTTTTAATCGAATTTAGCTAGTAACAACTGGGATGATCGTGAAAGATGGTAGAACGCTACGTAAAGTAAGTTAGCGAACTCTTCTCAATGTAATTGTATAATAGAGGCGATAAGATCTGATACATTAGTTCCTCCAATGACATTTATTCGAGCATGTTCCGATTACATTTCCTAGCGTCATTCGACGCTGATCGTCTTGCGATTATTGTGTTGCAGGCTAGCTTTGTAATGAGTGTACGTAACCAGGTACAAAAACTTTGCGCACATGTTGTCCAAATTTCGATGATGACATAGCACAGATAACGGATCGCTAGATAAACTTGTTCTATCTTTATACTTGTATTGCATTAACATTCTAATCGAATTTAGCTAGTAAATGTGTGTCTACAGTGTAGCCGAACGCCAATAAAGTAACAAGCCAACGTTATCAAATGTCAGTTGTATCAACATACGTGTATTATCTGTCTTGTGGGCCTATGCTGCGAATGTGGCTAGCATTGATTTAGCGACATCTGTGATTTCGCAGTGAGCAGTCGTGCTGCATCATCTGTTGCTAGGCAGGTCCTTTGCATGGGATTACATCCATCCATCCATCCATTCGGATCCATCCATCCATCCATCTGGCATCCATCCATGCCATGCCATCCATCTCATCCATCCATCCATCCATGTGAACATCACATAGAAGCCTGAATCTTACTCCATCCTCCCATCCATACAATCCATCCATTTCATGTCAGTTGCATCAATCCATCCATGCATCATCCATCCATGTCGCATCCATGCCATCGTCATCTATCATCCACACATCCATGCATGCCATCCAGTCCCATCCATCCATCCATCCATCCATCCATCCACATCCATCATCCATCCATTCCATCCATCCATCCATCCATCCATCCATCCATCCATCCATCCATCCATCCATCCATCTAAATTAAATGAACACAAGCTAGCTAGACTATGAGAACGTTAAACACTCAGTTTACCACACGTTAAACACCTCAGGTTACTAGCTAATATGCGATTTACACAATTAAATACAATACAAATATAAAGTTAGCAGGCTGTCTGTATTTGTGTAAGAGTTATTTGTATTGTGTAACCTGCTGGATTATGAAAGTTAGTTTAGGGTCAATAAAGTGTCTGTCTGTCTGTCTGTCAGTCTGCCTCTCTGTCTGTCTGTCTGTCTGGGGGAAAATGCCGTGAAAAATGTACGGTGCATTCAGGATTAGGACTGATATAGCATATGTCGGCCTAGGCCTAATCAATCGTGTTTTAATATTTGAAGCATTCATATTAGTCTATTCTTTTCGTAGGCTACTCTGCTGTTGGCCTTGATGGCTTCGATGAGGAGATATTTTTTTGCTGCCACAAATAGTTATATCCAACAACATTCCTGCATCTCCCCCTCCTAAAGAGCCCATTTCAGCACCGTGTCAGTAGACACTTACAAGCCTATGAACGTTAGAGCAGTGCAAGTGCGTTCATGTTAAGAGCAGTTGCGAAGATGACGCTTTTTACGAAGGTTCGAAGAATGATGGTGAGAGCTATTTTGATGCTGTATAACGTTTTTTATAACAAGCATCCCACCTCTCTCATGCACTAATGCTGGTGGTGTAGATATACAAAACAGACCAGCTATGAGTGATCATATGCCTAAATACTAGGGCTGGCTGAATTACACAAAATTCAACACTGAATTAAATTAATATTTATTTGGTTACAGATTTTCCCAAGGCCTTCGACTGTGACAAGTGGACATGCTTCAGGAAGGGATTACTCAGAGTTCTTCAACTCTAACTAAACTTGCAGACCAGCTGCGAAGGGTTTGCAAATGTGCAATGAAGAGAACGAGACAGAAGAGGCCAACAGAACTATTGGCGGAAGAGAAATCATTCTTGGATCGATGAAAGCAAAATTGAGCCATAAAAGAAAGGTATGCTAATTATTTACACACAAAGATTATTAATCAGGTCTGTCTAAAAGTTGTAGGCCTGTGCAGTGAATTGATTGTGGTTTTATTTTAGACTGGTTGTCTGTTTGGACTAGCCGGATAACATTCTTTTTGAAGTTAGATTTTTTAGAAATATGGTTAATGTACTTCAATGTCTCAGGCCCGCAGACTTTAATTTTAGCACCCCTTTTTTTTAAGCCATTCCACATCACAGTGCTTTGAAAACACACATGCAGGGGAACTTACATGTGGGTCTCTTATCACCAGGGATTAATTGTGGCTGGTGGTAAGGATACAATATCAACTAAACCATTCATTGTCAAAGACCCTAAATATATAGAGCCCACATTCTAGTGTTTGTCAAATGTTATATAGACCAAAACACTATTGTTTTTTCTCTTTCTACAATGATTACAGAAACATTATGCGTCTTTTCATAGATGTTCATAGATTTATTTTTAATCGTCTGAATATGTGAATTTTAGTACAACAGGGGATGAGCAAGCAACAGAAGTTCCTGGGTTTTCGGAATGCTAGGCATTAAGGATGACAGGAGACCTATTTTGAAGATTGTGAGTCGCCGTACGGCCAGTCATCTAATGCCCCTTATCAAGAAACACGTTTGGCATGGAAGCTCGATAATTTCAGATGGATGGAGGTCTTACCAGCATCTTCAGGATTCAATCACCAGACTGTCAACCACCAAGAATGTTTTGTTGACCCCATCCCAGGTGCACACACACAGAATGCGGAGCGTCTTTCGGGTGTTTGCAAGTCCACAATATGGAGACTGAGAGGCAATGGCACTCAAAATTTGTTGCAAGATCACTTGGACGTGATTGAATGGACTTACTGGCGTGGAAATCGTCACACGATATATGGACCACTTGGAGTGCTTCTTGCATTACATTCGAAAAAAAATACCCATGTTAAATGTACTGTTATGGTTTTTGTGTTTACCATCTGTGCTTCTCCAGGAAACAAACTGCTCACTCACTCACAACTCACAACCTAGCTAGGTCACACACAGACACACAAACACACGTGTCTCACACACACACACACACACACACACACACACACACACACACACACACACACACACACACACACACACACACACACACACACACACACACACACACACACACCACCAGATAAGGTCGTTCCAGGGGTCACCTCACATGGCCACTGGCGCCTTCTCTCTCTCCCCCTCTCCCTCTCCCTCTCTCCCTCTACCTTTCTCTCTCATTCTCACTCTTCTCTCTCTCACTCCCTCTCTCATTCTCCCCCTCGCTCTTCTCTCTCTCCTCCTCTCTCTCCCCTCTACCTTTCTCTCATCCCCGCCATGCCGCTTGTCTCTCTCCTCTCTCTCCAAGCCTGAAGCTGTAAAGTTACGCCCCTTAAGTTAAATTTGTGAAGATTTGTTCTGGTCTCTTTCAGCCTTTTTTAAGCATACATATTTACGTTTTTGTTACTGTGTCCTAGTGGATGCTTTTCTTTTATTTGAAATGTTAATGAAAGTTCTTCATTAATAAAATAATTGCTGGCTATCAATTTGCTTATCTGTTATCGTGGTGCAGTAATTAACGATTTACTAAGTGTGAAGAGGGGGGCAACTTTTAGAATTAGGGAACATGTGAGGGTTAATACTTATTGAATTACCCATGAATTAAATATGAACAATACCCCACTTTAGAAAGAGGAAACATATTCTGACCTACAATGGCTTAATAGGTATATTGAGACCAATATTAACACTTGTAGTTTTGCATTTTATTCCACAAGAACAGACCTTAATAATTATGTGTTGTAAAGGGTTTATAACTTATCTTGTGCAGTAATTATGATTTACTAAGTGTGAAGAGGGGACAACTTTAGAATAGGGAACAACACCCCACTTAAGAAGAGGGAACATATTCTGACCTACAATGGCTTAATATGTAGGTATATGGACAATATGTAGTTTTGCATTTTATTCCACAACCACAGACAATAATAATGATGTGTTGTAAAAGGGTTTATTAACTATTCATGAGATGCTGACACTTAATAAGGGCCCTTACTAAACTTTTGTCTGTTCAAATCATAATTCATGGTCAACAAGGTCCTTATTTACCAAGTAATTAGGGGGCTACATCAGAGAAACTTGTAGTAAGTGGTCTGTTAATTGTAAAAATATGGTCATGTGTGAGTAAAGTATGAATTAATAATTTATAATGGATAATAAAAGGGCTAATGTACTGCTAATATCCATGTTTAGTAAGCTGCTAGTTTTATGATTGAATATGAGTATCTTAATTTAAAAGTGTTACCAAAATCGGGTTAGGTGTTAGGGTTAGGGAAATATACTATAGACATATGTACTAGGTGTGCAATGACTATCTATCTGTCTCTCGCTCTCTCTCTCACACTCTCTCTCTCTCTCTCTCTCTCTCTCTCTCTCTCTCTCTCTCTCTCTCTCTTCTCTCTCTCTCTCTTCTCTCTCTCTCTCTCTCTCTCTCTCTCTCTCTCTCTCTCTCTCTTTCTGTGTAGCATAGCATAGTGGAGTGTATTTGTATGTGTGGCATAATGCATAGCATATCATAACATTGCACAGAATAATATAGAGTGTAACCTATAATGTAGCATCCTGGAGTGTAGCATAATTTGTAACAAAGTCTAATCTTTTAGCGAGCATATTCTGTAGCCTAGCGTATTGTAGCATAAGCTGGAGCATTGCATAATATCATGCAGAGTATTGAATGTTGTATCATAGTGTTGTTCAGAAGATAGTAGAAGCAGAGGAAGTAGAAGTTAAACCATGACGGATTTGACGATCAGCAGGTTATACTGGATTTTCGAAACGGGCAGGGGCATTATCACATTGTTCTAATCTATAGTATATGAAATGTTAAAACAGGGTTAAAGCTTCACAAAATCATTTTAATCAGGAGCTCAGAAAAATGCTATGGACTTCAAAATGCAACATAATTGCAGAGCCAGGTACATGGTGCAGGTGTCTCATCAGCCGTTTGTATTCACAGGTGTGTCTACCCGTAATGGGTGTGTGCACCGTAATGGGTGTATGTACCGTAATGGGTGTGTGTATGTTGGGTGTGGTGGAAAGGGAAAAAACGCGGAAAGGTGCCCATGTGCCATCAGTTGATTAGCTTTTCACCTGTGCCAAAATGTCCTATTAAAAGACAACCGCTCGTCGTAATCGTTATTTGCTGATAGATCCCAGAAACAGGGACACGACAGACCGAGAAACATTTTGTTGGATAATTTGGGGTGAGAACATCCCTACACCATCGGAGCATTCAAACAAACAGGTTAGTCTATTAGAATCTTCCTTGTATATGAAGATAGTATACAAATAAAAACTGAATAGTTGTTGGTAAAAGATTCATGTCAGTGTATCAATCAATTAAACAGCCATCTATCAGCAACTTCTGAGGCATGCTCTATGCAAATATCTGTTGTGGAAAAGAATAGTATGAATATAGTATAATATAGTAATATTATATTATAGTATAATATGGTACTGAAATACTGGCTGGTTGGGTAGCCAGTCTACTTACTGACTACCACCAACAAATACATATCATGTCAGTTAGACTATACGGCCCAGTTGTAAACATGCATTTACATCTGGGTAAAGTGCAATGCATTCCAAATTGTAATCAATTCCAGTTGGAATTGATTCCAATCGGAGGGGGGGGGCAATAAAGTACTTTGAACTTGAACTTGAACAATAGGTGATTGGACACAAGTGTATGTGTTATACACACATGCACTTGTTTGTGTGTGCCAATTATAACACGATATGTTGAGACATTTTTTCATCATTAGATGAACAAATGACAAGGGGATGGTGGGCATTATTCTTTATTTCTAATACTTGGTGAATTAATGGAGCTCTTTATGTCATTATTCATCACTCACCCTTATAACATCAATAGGCAGGAAAACAGAATGACAACAGGGGGCAAACTTTGAGAAAATGCAAATTGTAAAAAATAATTGATGTGTTCAATGAAAAAATCATGAGGCAAAACATTTGTCAGTGCAGCGGAAATCATTTCCAAGACTGAAAATAGGAATGAAAAAAGAACCAATAAAACAAAACCAACAAACTCAATTGAATGAGGAAAAAATATGTGTTTTCTGACAATTTCATGAAATTCTAGAGAAATATTGTTTATCATTGGATTCAAGATATCTTTGGAATACACGGAAACTCAGTATATTTGTAACTCATTTCACAATCTTTTTCATGTATTAGATACATATACCAAAGAATATGGACCAAATCAGAATCATCATTCTGGGTAAGTAAAAGTCTATTGTCATAAAACCATAGATATTGCAATTATAAGAATGATTCTGATATTCTTCTTCCTTCAACGAAATCTGCAGTCTTAACAATTATAACAAGACTGGATACTGCAGGAACAACTACTACTGCAGGACCTACAACGACAACTGCTGCACCAACAACAACAACTGCTGGACCAACGATAACAGCTTCTGCAACTTCAACAACAACTGCTGCACCAGCGACAACAACTGTTGCACAAACGACAACAACTGCTGGACCAACCTCAATTGCGGCACCAATGACGACAACTGCTGTATCAATAACCACAACTGCTGCACCAACAACAACCGCTGCACCGACAACGACAAAGGCTGCATCAACGACAACAACTGCTGCACCAACAACGACAACTGCTGCCCTAACAACAACAACTGCTGCACCAACAACGACAACTGCTGCACCAACAACGACAACTGCTGCACCAACAACACAACTGCTGCACCAACAACGACAACTGCTGCACCACAACGACGACTGCTTGCACCAACAACGACAACAGCTGCTGCACCAACGACAACAACTGCTGGACCAACACGACAACTGCTGCACCAACAACGACAACTGCTGAACAACGACAGCAACTGCTGGACAACGACGACAACTGCTGCACCAACAACGACAACTGCTGCACCAACGACGACAACACTGCTGCGCATGCAACGACGAACAGCTGCTGCACCAACAACCGACAACTGCTGCACCAACGACAAACTGCTGCACCAACAACGACAATGACTGCTGCACCAAACGACAGACGACTGCTGCACAAACCACAACAAGTGCTGCGCCAACACCAACGCAACACAACGCTGCTGCACATCAACAACGACTACTGACCACAACGGCAGACTGCTGACCAATAACCAACCAACTGCTGCACACAACACGACAACAGCTGCTGCTGCAACGACAGACAACTGCTGCACACACAACAACTGCTCCCAACGACTGCGCTGCACCAACAACGAACAACTGCTGCACCAACACACGACGACTGCTGCACCAACAATGACAACAGCTGCTGCACCAACGACAACAACTGCTGCACCAACACACAACTGCTGCACCAACAACGACAACTGCTGCACCAGCAACGACAACAGCTGCTGCTGCAACGACAACAACTGCTACACCAACAACACAACTGCTGCCTACAACGACAACTGACTGCACAACTACGCTGCAGCAACAACACAACACACTGCTGCAACACAAACTTCAACCAGACGACTTCTCATCTAACGACGAACAATTTCTGGACCAACGACGAACAACTGACTGCACCCAACAACGACAACTTGCTGCACCAGCAACGACGACTAGCTGCTGCTGCAACAATGACAACAAGCTGCTGCACCAACGACAACAACTGCTGCACCAACCAACACACTGCTGCACCAACAACGACAACTTTCTGCTCTAAGACAACAACTCTGGACAACGACGACAACTGCTGCACCAAACAACGACAACTGCTGCACCAGACAACGACAACCGCTGCCTGCTGCAACGACACAACAACTGCTGCACCAACACAACAACAACTACTGCACCAACGACAACTGCTGCACCAACAACGACAACTGCTGCACCAACAACGACAACTGCTGCACCAACAACGACAACTGCTGCACCAACAACGACAACTGCTGCACCAACAACAACAACCGCTGCTGCTGCAACGACAACAACTGCTACACCAACAACAACAACTACTGCACCAACGACAACTGCTGGACCAACGACGACAACTGCTGCACCAACAACGACAACTGCTGCACCAGCAACGACAACAGCTGCTGCTGCAACGACAACAACTGCTACACCAACAACAACTGCTGCACCAACGACAACTGCTGCACCAACAACGACAACTGCTGCACCAACAACGACAACTGCTGCACCACCAACAACGACAACTGCTGCCACCAACAACGACAACTGCTTGCCACCAACAACGAACAACTGCTGCTGCAACGACGACAACTGCTGTCACAATAACCACAAACTGCTGCAACGACAACCTCTGGACAACACGACAACTCCTGCACCAGACAACGACAAATGCTGCAACCAGCGAGCAACGCAACAGCTGCTGGCTACAACAACAACTGACTGCCCCCACAACAACACAAACTGCTGTACCAACACACGACAACTGCTGCTACCTCTACCGACAACAACTTCTGCACCAACAACGACAACTGCTGCACACCAACGACAACAACTGCTGCACCAACAACGACAACTGCTGCACCAACAACGACAACTGCTGCACCAACAACGACAACTGCTGCACCAACAACGACAACTGCTGCACCAACAACGACAACTGCTACACCAACAACAACAACTACTGCACCAACGACAACTGCTGGACCAACGACGACAACTGCTGTATCAATAACCACAACTGCTGCACCAACAACAACAACCGCTGCACCGACAACGACAAATGCTGCAACAACGACAACAACTGCTGCACCAACAACAACAACTGCTGCCCCAACAACAACAACTGCTGCACCAACAACGACGAACAGCTGCTGCCGCAACAACAACAACTGCTGCACCAACAACAACAACAGCTGCACCAACCACAACTGCTGCACCAACAACGACAACTGCTGCACCAACAACGACAACTGCTCCACCAACGACAACAACTGATGGACCAACAACGACAACTGCTGCACCAACAACGACGACTGCTGCACCAACAATGACAACAGCTGCTGCACCAACGACAACAACTGCTGCACCAACCACAACAACTGCTGCACCAACAACGACGACTTCTCATCTAACGACAACAACTTCTGGACCAACGACGACAACTCCTGCACCAACAACGACAACTGCTGCACCAGCAACGACAACAGCTGCTGCTGCAACGACAACAACTGCTACACCAACAACAACAACTGCTGCACCAACGACAACTGCTGCACCAACAACGACAACTGCTGCACCAACAACGACAACTGCTGCACCAACAACGACAACTGCTGCACCAACAACGACAACTGCTGCACCAACAACGACAACTGCTGCACCAACGACAACGACTGCTGCACCAACGACAACCGCTGCACCAACAACAACTGCTGCACCAACAAAAACAACTGCTGCACCTTCGACAACAACTGCTGCACCAACGACAACAACTGCAGCACCTACGACAACAACTGCTGCACCAACGACAATGACTGCTGCACCAACGACAACGACTGCTGCTGCACCGACAACGACCACAGCTGCAACAACCACAACAACTGCTGCACCAACGACAACTGCTGCACCAACGACAACGACTGCGGTACCGACAACGACAACCGCTGCACCAACAACGACAACTGCTGGACCAATGACGACAACTGCTGCACCAACAACAACAACTACTGCACAAACAACGACAACTGCTGCACCAACAACAACAACTACTGCACAAACAACAACAACTGCTGCACCAACAACGACAACAGTTGCCACCATCAACAACCACTCATGCACTGCACCCACACAATAACAACTGCTGCACTGCACACAACGCTCACCAACTACAACGCTGCTGCACCAACAACAACGACTGCTGCACTACGACAACAACTGCTGTACTGACAACGACACGACGACAACGACTGCTAGCACCAACAACACAACGAGCTGCACCAACAACAACTGCTGCAACAACCACGACAACTGCTGGACCAACGACGACAACTACTGCACAAACAACGACAACTGCTGGACCAATGACGACAACTGCTGCACCAACAACAACAACTACTGCACAAACAACGACAACTGCTGCACCAACAACAACAACTACTGCACAAACAACAACAACTGCTGCACCAACAACGACAACAGTTGCACCACCAACAACAACTGCTGCACCAACAATAACAACTGCTGCACCCACAACAACTGCTGCACCAACAACAACTACTGCACCTACGACAACAACTGCTGCACCAACGACAACGACTGCTGCACCAACAACAACGACTGCTGCACCAACGACAACAACTGCTGTACTGACAACGACAACCGCTGCACCGACAACGACAACTGCTGCACCAACGACTACAACAGCTGCACCAACAACAACGACTGCTGCACCAACAACAACAACTGCTGCACCAACGACAACAACTGCTGCACCAACAACAACAACTGCTGCACCAACAACAACAACTGCTGCACCAACAACAACAACTGCTGCACCAATGACAACAACTGCTGCACCAACGACAACAACCGCTGCACCATCAACAACATCCACTGCACCAACAACGATAACTGCAGGACCAAAAGCAACAACCACTGCACCAACAACGACAACTGCCGCACCAACAACGACAAATGCTGGACCAATGACGACCACTGCTGCACCAACGACGACAACTGCTGCACCAACAACGACAACTCCTGCACTCACAACTACTACTGCCGCACCAGCGGTCCCTCAAGACCCTCCTACAGAAACCGAAGGTTCTCGAAATGTTGTCATTCAGTTTGCCACGTGTGTTTGTCGATGCTTTGTCAGATTCTAATTCCACAGAATTTAAGACGTTGGCGAATAATGTCACAATAGAGGTGAGCTAAAAAACGTTTTTATTAAATTTGCATTAGTCTTACAACAATCACTTATTTCAATGCAGCTCATCCTCAATAACTATAATATGCTGATTCATTGACCTCAGGTAAACAATGGCTACAAATTGAGGTTTCCTGACACTTTTTCCCGCTCTCTAGTAAGGTCTTTCACGTAAGTATATCATTATCTTCTTCAAATTGAATGTTCAACTGTTGTTCACCATTTGATATACAAGTTGTGCACATAATTTTCTTATTGTCTTGCTTTCTGCTTCTAGGAATGGCTCAATCATTGTGGAATTGACTATAGTCTTCACAAACGAAACAGAGGTTCCGAATGAAACCGTTGCAGTGGATACACTGATTCAAGCATTAGCCGCCCGCACTACCAACCTCAATGTGATCGAATCTAGTATTACCTCGAGTAGGTTCAACACTAGATTGTGCATTTTTTATTAAAACCCACATTGGCTATTGTGAATAACACAAATCTTCTACAAACAGTAGAAAATGGCAACGTGTTGTTTCAATCTTGGCAAACCACATGTTCTCTCTTTATCTCTTTGTAGAGATGGACACATTTCATCAAAAATACATACAAGTGAATTCCTAGATTCACTACAAGATTAGAATAGATTATTATATTATATATCAGGATTTAGGATAAATTCTTATAAATGCCATGCATTTTATTCAAACAGCAGTAATTCATGGTAGAAGTTATTTGTAAGTATAGACCCAAACAATTAAAATTACAAATATGTCAATCTTGTTGTTTAATCATTTAGAAATCATGGTCAAATACAATTTGGGCTTCAACACAATTTGTTTCTTTCCTTCAAAGAAATACCAACACCAGCTCCTCCTGGTCCTACTAAAATTACTAGATAAGGATTGACAATTTATCATGATTACTACGGTTTCAACTTCCAGTTTTTTTAGCAGTGCACTGCAATACATTTGACCTTTCAGATTCATTTTTAGCAATGCTTTGCACTTTTCTTTCAGCTGTCGCTTTATTTGTTTCCCACCATTTACATTTTTTTAAATGGTGTGCATATTTGTATTGTTTACTTTGTTACTTTTGAACTCTGTTCAAATCCCTTCACTTGATTTAAGCCATTTAACGTTTCTTTATGTCTTAATCTACGTGGCTTTATTAAAACATATTCTCAACCTCACTTTGTACTACAGCACTCACCGCATTTTCTGCAGGAAATGCCTTTTCTAGTTTATAGATTGGGGATTTAGGATAAATCCTCGTAAATGCCACACATTTTTTTCAAACAACAATAATTCATGGTAGGAAAGATTTGGAAGTACCAAGCAACAAAAACGACACTATGCCAATCTTGTTGTTTAATCATTGAGAAATCATGGTAAATTACAATTTGGCTACAAAATTACATGATTTGTTCTGCTCCTTTGAAGATACACCAGCCCCACCTGGTCCCACTAAAACTACTAAATTAGGGTTAGGGTTGATTATGATTGATGAGAACAAATTCTCACGATTTCTACATAGCTTATTCAAACCGCATTAACAATACAAACCCAAACTACTGCAGGACAAACAACGACAACTGCTGCACCAACAACGACAACTGCTGCACCAACAACCACAACTGCTGCACCAATGACAACAACTGCTGTACCAACAACCACAACTGCTGCACCAACAACCATAACTGCTGCACTAACAATCGCAACTGCTGCACCAACGACAACTGCTGTACCAACAATGACAACTGCTACACCAGACTCTACAGAGTCTCCTGCAGCCGATGAAGGCACTTTGGATTTGAGTTTCAGTTTGACACGCACATTTCAAAGCTCTTTGTTAGACCCTACTTCCCCAGCCTATCGGGTGCTGGCTAATGAAGTCACAAGAGAGGTGAGATAACAATGTTTTGATTACATCTGCATTAGCTTTAGAACAATCACTGATTTCCATGCAGCTCATATTCAATAACTAATGTGCTTCATTTTTGAATTTAGGTTAACAAAGGCTACAGATTATTTTTTCCAAGAACATATTCCCGATCTGTCGTTAGGTCTTTTCGGTAAGCATTTTATTCTCTTCCTCAAATTGTCCGTTTGACAGTTCTTCAACCAAATTTATGCATTTCCTTACATTTCTTTATTTTACATTATTATCATGAATAATTACCATTAGAAATTGTAATATATAACATTTTTTTCTTACTTTGTGTTCCTAGAAATGGATCAATCCTTGTGCAGATGATTCTGGTCTTCCAAAGCCAAACAGTGGTTCCGAACGGACTCCTGGCCGAGCAGGCACTGCAGGCCGCAATATTCTCAAGTACCACCAATCTAAGTGATCTGGACCTCTCTACTATTACCGCAAGTAAGTTAAACAGAAGATTTACAATGTTGGAGTAATAACCATATCAACCTACATTAACTAATGGTTTGGAGAGCCAAGCAAGAGGAACACAAGGCATTACTATTAAGTCAATGTTGATTAGCATTTAGAGATCCCTGTTCAAAAACGAAGTTAAATGTAATGCAGACATATTGGCTGTAATGTATTTTGTTATTTTAACGCTACTTCAACCACCCAAACAGCAACAACCACCTCAGGAGGACCCACTCTGAAAATGACCACCACAACTGTATTTTGTTTGCCTATCTTCTTAACGGTCATCAAAGGACTGTTGTTCAGTACATAGAACACTCTTGTTTTATATTGAATGAAGATTTTTTTTTTTTACCCTAACCCTAACCCTAGTTTACCATGACATCAACATAGTTCATTTGAAGGCAGCAACAACTTTTTAGATTGAGAATAGAATAACATAATTGTCATCAGTAAGAATCCATTTAGATAATAATAATAATAAGTTGACAACCATTTCCACTGCTTAGCAGTGTGATTTCAATAATCATTTAAACATATTTGTTTCTTCACCATGATAGAACAAAGTGGGAACTAAAATACAAAAGTAAGCAAATGAATAACACTTGCCAGAATAAAATTAAATTCTAGCCAAGATAATTCAAACATTTGGCAAAAACAATTAATGAAAAAAAGAATACATTTTATTATATTTTTATATATTATATTTAATCACATGTTTTCGTTATTTTTATTACAGAAAAACAGGCATTGTCTATCAAGATGTAGCCGACTTAAAATGAGATGTTTTTCGGCGGCCACTTTGTCTTGGTGTTGCCAATAAAATGTATCCTATGTTGTGTCTGCATATTTCACTGCTCATTGATAAACACAATAAACTATAAGCTATTGTAGCCTACTTGTATTGTATGGAGTTAATTATTGTTGGGGCCATTAACAATCTTTTTGTTCTTTATTGTGGGATTTATGTCACATGGAATGATTGTGTCGAGACCTGCGTCACGGGGTGTGGCCAGTGTCGCGGGAACAGATTTGGTCTCTCAACTGACCTCGCCCAAACTGACTGCTTACATAAGGAGGTATTCGGGTAGGGTTTGTGAGGGAAAGAGCTGGCGAAAGCCAGAGGGAATCCGTTTTTTGACCGTCAATCGTGAATTATGAAGCGTGACATTTGAAACGTGAAAAATAAAAACCGGTACCGCTTTACAATAAGGTACGCAAAAACATGGGTTGTTACTTAGGAATGAATGAGTAACGAATAAGGAATGACCTGGGCCCCAACTGGGGCCCTAACGGGGCCCTAAGTGACAATTACTCAGTACCTACTGAGGAGTTACTGGTAAATAGACTAGGGGACTACTGTATTCGTTACTGAGCAACGAATGATGAACGACCAAGGCCCTAACTGGTGCTCTAACTGGAGCCCTAAGTGACAGTTATTCAGGAGTTACGGGTAACCAGGGTGACCAGGGAATAATGTATTCGTTACTGAGTAACGAATAATGAATGACTGGGACCCTACCTGGGGCCCTATCTCGGGCCCTAATTGGGGCCTTAACTGGGGCCCTAAGTTAGTTATTCGGTAAATACTCAGGAGTTACTGATAAAAAAAACCCAGAGGACTACTGTATTCGTTATTGAGTAACGAATGATGAACGACTGGGGCCCTAACTGGGGCTGTAAGTCAC
>OLKM01003583.1:0-12700 GCA_900291075.1 Melanogrammus aeglefinus | reverse complement strand
TTTGATATAGTAGTTGATGAGTAGTTTGATTATATGGGTGTGTTTTCAATAAAGAAATGATCACTTTTGCAATGATCCTTGTGACTCTGCATTGTTTTTTATCTGATCTGGGCCCTTACTTGATATGCCTTCCGCATGTGTGGATGTTTTGTGATACATAATATTATTGTTTAGTCCTACTATTAAAATACTCAAACAGTTCCGACCGCCACAGAATTGATTGGAGGCCAAATGCAGTGTACGGTTTAGGTTATTTCTGCCTAAATATGACTTGATCTCACTTCGTGAGTTACTAATACATAAACGCTAGAGCTCAAGACAGTGTGGGACACTTTTAAAGGACCATTACAAAACAAAATGTGCATTTTCACCTGCCAAAAATTGATTAGAGGCCAAATGCAGTTACTGAAAGGTTATTTCTGCATATATTTCTGGTCATAAGGGAACATTTTTTAATTGAAGACATTCAACAGTAAAGTACTGGTTAAAGTATAAATCAGGTAAATATAACTCTGAAGGAGTAACGAAGACATTAGTAAGGCAGAAAAACATTTTTCAGTAATCAAGATTTTGCAGCTGGAATCAATCTTGGCCAAGTAAAAAACTGCATTTTATGGGTAGCCCTTGGCCCCTTTACACCATTCCAGAGGGCAGCAGAGTAAAGGTTAATCTAATAATAGCTTAAATATGCTCCCTGTTGAGTAAATATGAAGTCATTTAAAGCAAGAAAAACACTTTCATTATCCAAAATGCATGGCAATAATCAATTTTTGAATTTTTGAAAAAGCCCAATTTTGTGTGTCATGGTCCTTTAAAAGAGTTCTACACTGTCCGTAGCTCTAGTGTTTATATTACGAACTACATCAATGAGATCAATCATATTTAGCAGAAATAACCATCAGTATCTGGATTTGGCCTCCCAATCAATTTTGGCAGTGAGAAAAATGTTTGTTATTTTAATAGTGAGGCCAAACAAATAATACATCAAAACACATCAAACATGGAGACAATACTACGTAGGGCCAGTTTCCCGAAAGCAATGTTATCCAAGCTGGATCGATAAGTGCGTCGTACGAGCACGGTACAGTTTCCAACATCGTTTGCCCGGAAACGCGCGTGTGAACAGAGCGTCGTGAAAAACGCTCGTAGCTAAGGAGGACTCCAGGGTACTCGTAGGAGCTATATGGAGCATTGTTAGCCTACTAAAGCCTCAGTGGCGTCCACAGCGGACTATTCCTAGTATTGGATGCGTTATTAAAATACATCCAATACCAGGCAAGCCCAGCTTGAGCCATTTCTGCAACCAAAACAGTGGTTACCGCCGGATATACTTGGCCTACCAAAGACGACTGATTTAAACAGCAAAGATAGACGTTAGAAGTCAACATACAAAATAATTTATTGCAGCAATTAAAAATTCCAAAAATACTGCAAGCAGCCGAAATGCACCGATCAAGACGCCACGTCAACAATAAACATCAAGATGATATCCGTTGCTCTTGTGTGGAGGTCGCTTTCGGCTGCAATTTTCGCTGTCTCCCTCAGATTTAATTCAACCATCGTGGTTGAAATTCCTCTGATATTGATCAATGACATAAGAAATTGGCTATTCATGGCTGAGACGTGTGGAGAATTGCTGAGGCATTTTTTGTTGCAATTGGTTTTTGCAGTAAGCACTGTATGCCCTCGGTGAGGCTGCTGACGTTCAACTATTTTTATTGGGCGCCTGTCTAGACAGTACGAAAACATCCCTGACCATAGTTTAATCGCGTTGTAGTCTACACTCAGAGTGAACCATTTATTGCAGTGCGGGTCTTCATTCCATATGAAAAAATGCAAAACAATTCGGGAGTAGTGGGCAATAATATCTAAAGAGGTCTCCCGTGCACACCCGCCTTCCCAGTGAACCAAACCCCGCGCCGTGACGAGAACGGGGGATTTGACCCCCTCTGGTTTTACCCAGGAAAAGATAAAAGGTGAAATTCGCAGGGCGTGCCAAGCTGGCGACCGAACCTGGCCGGCAGTGTAAAAGACCTATAGCCAGGGTTCGACGTAAGTGTGGGTAGCCAGCTGATGCTCATGGGGCCGCTTTTCCACCCACCGCAAAGCACGCGGAGAGCTAGTGTCGGACTGCTGGAGCTTGTGTTGGTGCTGGAGCCAGAGCTTTCCAGGAACATGCTCCGTTTTTCCATTACACGAAGAGCTAAAATCGGAGCCTCGGCGTTGCGTCATCAAAGCACCACTGCCGAGCCACGGCGTTCACAAGTAATCAAATCGCGCGACCGAAGCCGCTTGTCGGAAATAACAACCGCTGTCCGGAGAGAGGAGAAAAAGTAACAACAAAGAGGGATATCTCGTCATAAGGAGGCGAACGGGCACCCGGCCTTGTTACAGGCCATTGTTAGTTTTACGCTGCGAAAGGATTGCGCTCAAGTCGCTTTTTGTAGGCCGTAAATCCTGCCCCCTTCCCGTCCATGACGTAGGAGTGCTCGCGATAGCTCCGCTTAAAACACGACTCTGAGTGGTGCTAGGAGGAAGCACTACCGTTTCTGGTCCTGGAGCCGGTGTTAACTGTCGGATTCTCCCTACCCGTCGAGATCTGCTACTATTGTGTTTGCGGCATTGCGCATAACGATTTCCCAAATTTGCATTTCCACCCATAAATTTTTGCTGCCTTCAAGTCCTTCGCTGCTGTTAACCGGTTGATTCCGAGCGCATAAATATAACAAGACTGATTTTCATTCTTCTGGGATACACCTCTGATAATTACATCCTCATGTTCACCAGAATAAAAAAATACTAGCTGTTACATGACCTTTCCTGTTCCTTGGCTCTTAGACGTAGTCGGGAGCAAAACAGGGAGAAGTTTCCTCAGGGCGCGATGTCCTTTTCGGGGTAACAAACACCTTCACTAACCGGCAGAGTGGGTGGGTTCCGTTTGTACGGTTACGGAAAGACACGGCAACGATTTTGACCGTTTTGATACTTTATTTACCCAGTAGGTATAGCCACGCAAAAACACAAGCCTTCGTTTTAGTTCGCTCCTAGACTGACACTCGACGCGCAAAATCGCGTCGCTCACAACGAACCGGTGACTCATTCGCGGACCGCCACGACGTCGCCCACATCTACGACACAAAGACTATTCCCAGTGCTGCACACACAAGCTGCCACTCTTGTAACATAGCACTATATTTGGATGTAATTCATTACAATGTTCAGCCATATCTAAATTTACCTGATTCTGGTGTGAAGAATACCATTTTAAATGTCCAAAATTAATTCACTAAGTTTTGTTTTCCTCCTCTTAAAAGATGTATATATAACAACTTTGCTCCTTTGTAGCGATGGAACAAAGAAAAGTGGGACGGAGGGTTTATATATCTACCTTTCTTGAGGAATTATTATTCCCTTTCTGGTATATATTAAGTCGACAAAGTATCGGGAACCTCTAAGGGTACAGTTCAAAAATTCACAGTCAAGGGTTGTAGTATGAAATTGCATCAATATGTATTCTTGTTGCGGATAGCATTAGATCGTCCTGGTTATATTAAGTTTGATTAAGTAGTAGCGTGTAATCGATTAGTACAAAGCCTTATCGGTGTTTTATTTGCTTTTTGCGGTTGGCAATTTTCGACAAAGCAGCAGAAATCGACAGAACACCGCGCCCTGGGTCAATCGAAAACGAAAACTCCGGAGCTTAGTCAGCAACCGGGCCACGGGAGCAGCCGGCTTTCGCCTAGTGGAAAGCGTCCCGTATGAGAGGTCTGGCTCCCTGAAAGCAGCAAACTCAAATTCTGTTGGGGTCTCTGAAAATACAAGCAGCATATATGTGTAATTATAAATATAAGCTATGTTCCTTCCACCATCAGAGTAATATTGACGTTAAGTGGGGATCATAGAACCGTCCCGGTCCATCAGAACGCCGGTCTTGAGTACTAGCCCGACAGGGCGAACCGGACACCCACGGGGACACGGAGGCGCTTTCGACATGAAGGGCGGGGCTTATTTAGATAATGAGCGGTTTACTTGCCAACACGAAAAGATAACTTCAGAGGCGTCTTTTTACAATTTATTGTTACCGTACGTAGTGTGTGAGAGAAATAGTTAGCCAAGACGTTGACGGTCGCTTATCAACCGAAGAAGCTGGCGTTTGTTGTGAAGGGCCCATGAAGTGAACGGAGCGTCCCACGGCATGGAGAAGAGCCTTGTTCATAATAGCCCATATTTTAAGTGCCAATACGGAATATGGAACCATAACTCGGAACGCCTATAGCCTACTTCACCAAGCTCTCCTAATCGGGTAGCAATAGCCGTTTTCAATGATCATGAGGATGAATGGAACGTTGCATTTTTTATGTCTACAAATTTCTCTAACTAGAGAGCAAATCAATGAAACCTTACGCGGAATCAGATAAAGTTCGGCTCTCTTGCTGCGCTATAATATGTTTTCAGAAATCACTCAGCACTTAAGATAAATGTAGTTGTCACACAAGCTATTTTGTTTTTTGTAATATGGAATTTATTTCAGAGGGGGAAATCCGTGATAAATGTATGCACAGTGCTTCAGGATTAGGACTGATATACAGTATATGTCGGGCTAAGCCTAATCCAATTGTATTTTATATATCTTTAGTATTCATATTATTGCACTCTATTCTTTTCGTAGGCTACTCTGCGGTTGGCCTTGATTGGACAGATATATTTTAACCCTTTTTAACCCCATTTTTCCTGCGAACATTCCTGCGTCTCCCCTTGCGTCATAGGCCGTTCAGCACCATGTCAGTGGACAGGTACAATCCTACGAACTTCGTGAGTGCAGCGAATGCGCGTTCATGTTAAGAGGAGTTTCGGGAAACGCTCCAAAGAAATTACCGATGATTCGAAAGATCCTTCGTTAGTATGATCGTACGAGCGAAGATCCATCGTTATCGGGAAACGGGGCCCATGTCAGATAAAAAACAACGCAGAGTCACGAGGATCATTGCAAAAGTGATAATTTTTTTATTGTAAACACACCCATAAATCACATTCATTATAGTATAGTTTCCAAAGACAAGGCATCAGACATACCAACCACTAGGCTACTGTAGAGACATGTCTATCATGTAATTGCCATGCCTTATTTCGCTACAAACTGTTTTAAGATGTGTTCAATAATAGTCCTTCGTGTCTTTCAGGAAGTTTATTTAACATTCACAAGATTCATCAATTTAACAGGCATCTGTTGGGTGGCGCCGAAGCAAATTTCCCTTTCGTGAACGGTCGTTGCCTTTAAGAACGGTCGTTCCCAAATCCGAATGCTCGTGGCGTGTTCGGGAACTTCTCGTAACTTCCCGGAGTCAATTTTTCATGAACACATAAGGCTTGTTTCGTTTTGATATGTTTTGAGGACTTTTTGAAAATAAACATCTCATTCAAAAATGCACATTACCGACAATTCTCAGAAATCCGGGAAGTTACGAGAAGTTCCCGAACACGCCACGAGCATTCAGATTAGGCAACGACCGTTCTTAAAGGCAACGACCGTTCACGAAAGGGAAATTTGCGGCGCCGAACTATCTTTTCTGCCGCCTCCGTACCAGCACGCATGCGCACATACCTTCTCGCTCGGTACGGTGGCTCACCTGTGACAATGCGTATGAGCATTGCATATCGTTCTACACAAACTACTCTTCTTTTGGCCACAGTGACTAATGTGTGATAATTGTTTGTCTATGCATATTATGACCGTTTAATCAAAAGAAAGTTAGACGTTTTATAGCGTCGCTCAACGGGCTGCTGTGCGCGCTCCCGCGGCCACAAATCAGATTCTGGCAGACGATCACTTTTTCGCACGACACCGGGGTCAACACCCCAGCAGGTGCTGCTGCGCCAGGAGACGAGCGAGTGGAGGTGTCACACCAAATTTGTACCGGGTGCCAAATTTGTACCGGGTTACGTAATCCATTCCAAACCTGCCTAGCAACAGATGATCACGGACGATCGCGTGGAATGACTAGGAAGGTTCGCGAACATTCTCGATATCGTTCATGGCGCGACAAGACAGATACCACTTATTTTACAAATTACATTTATTAGCGTTCCTAATTACATTTATTGGCGTTCCTAACTTTATATTTGTATAGGATTTAATTGTTTAATCGCATTTAGCTAGTAAACTGTGTGTTTAAAGTGTAGGAACGCTAATAAATGTAATTAGGAACGCTAATAAATGTAATTTGTAAAATAAGTGTCGCCCTCCATGAACGATATCGAGAATGTTCGCGAACTTTCCTACGTCATCCGACGCGATCGTCCGCGATCATCTGTTGCTAGGCAGGTTTGGAATGGATTATGTAACCCGGTACAAATTTGGCACCCAGTACAAATTTGGTGTGACAGAGGCATGTATGCCAAGTAACGTTAGCCTGGGGCTAGCTAGGCTACATTTTGAAACATGTCCAAAACAAAGTAGAAAACGTTTTTTTGACATTGAAAGTGATGTGACCTAATTAACTGCATAATTGTGGCAACATATTAGCCCAGAGTTGAAGGGCTGTGACTGTTGGTAGCTTTGGTCGATTTTGTTTAAATATGCCAAATTGTTTTATTATTTTGGGTTATTATTGTTCAGACGATTTAGCTAAGCTAGCTAACATCTGCTAACGTCAGCAGTCTCTTGTTGCCATTAGAGTGCCTATAGAGAGAGAGTGGCGCCACCTCCGTTCACTGCAATGGTTCAGTTTTTCACAGCAATGGCGGCGCATGGAGCCCCTCAAAAGTTCCCGGAAGTTAGCATTTGCTAACTGCCGCTCAATGTATTCCAATGGAGCAGCTGGTCGGAGCAACACTTATTCAAGGTAAAATGTTTTAAAAAAATGAACATTTTCATTTTAGTAGTGCATCGGAATCAAATGGACACGAGTAATTAAGTATGTTGGCAGATTGTCCCCGTCTAGATTAGAAGATTTAGAGAATATTAACAGATAAAAGTTTAGGCTAGCCACTCTGGATTAACGATAGCAACATATGCAACAGGCTGGTAAATGTAAATTGTAAATTCTGTTCTCTAAATATTAACGTAATCCAACGCTGTCAATTTATACTAGTAGCTAGGTAAATGTATAGGGAGTGTGAATGCAGTTGAACATTAATTTAATATCACTGAGGCTGATAGTAAATAATGGGTGAAGCGATGTGAGAACATTGATGTGTCTCACCAACGCATTGCACTGACCCAACATCGTCGTCATTTTATGTTCTAAATAATCCCGTTGATAAACTTTATTGCAAATAATAACATAGGGTGATTTTGGTATGTCGATTTGACTGTGTTTCTGTTTAATATAAATCTATAGTAATCACTGTGGAAACTATATATTATGTTGTGACCTCAACCCCACTATGGTTGTGAAAGAACTCCTGCACGTGTGATGATTCAATGTGCACGCGAGCACCAATGCACAAATCTGTTCCCTCCCTCCATCTTTCTTTCCTCTCTTCTCTCTTGTCTCTTCCTTCTTCTCCATCAATCCTTTTTTCCTTTCCTCCTTCCTCCTCCCTTCCCTTCGTCCTTACTTATTCCTTGCTTTTTGACCCCAATTAACCCAATCTTCTTCCTCCCTCCATCTATCTTTCCTTCCTTTTCCCCTTCCTTCTTTCTCCCATCTTTCCCTTTGTCCTTCCTGCCTTCCTTTCTTCCTTCTTTCCCTTCGCCCTTCCTTCCTTCCTTGACCCAGGAGGACAACAGGAGGGTTAAAAGTACAACTTCTGTTAGGAGGCTAAATATATTTTTTGGTGTTTGCTGTGGTGTTGCCCCTGTGTTCACCAGTGTATTACTCTCTGTCCTTGTCCAGCATTTGTCCTGAAGCACCTTCAGCTGTTTGTGGTTTGTCTGACGTTCACCTTTGTTTAGGTCTTGCTTCCAAGATGGCCATTAAGTTAAGTGTTACCCCCCCCTCGGTTTGCAACTTAACTTCCCTTGGTTTTTGCATTGTTTTTCCTGTTCTGTGTTGTTTTTAATAATAAAAATAAAAAAAAACAAATTTCCTAGTGGTGTGGTATTTTGAACGTGTGCAAAAGTGCAAATGCATTGTTTGAATATGATTACCTCACATATTTTTTTTGTTGTTAAAGTCTTTTGTAGGTCACGGTTAAATTGCTTCCTTCTGACTTTAGCCACCCACGCTATTCTTCTGTCCCTCTCTTTGGGGAAGCCATACATGTGGATGCCTTTCTCCGAGCGATTGGAGCATCCCCATGCAGCACAGCATACCATGGTGAAGACTGTATTCAAGGACAACATAGTGGAAAGGACACAAACAGCTTGACATGCTGATCTGTTTGAGTTGTTTATTTATTTGCCATAGGTTTCTTATTAGAACACACTTGTCATGATGCTGTTGCAAGTCAGACTTATTGTGTAGTTAATTGACAAATCATTGTTAGTCACCTGCTAGTCTGCCTCACTCAGGGTCTGAAAGTTTAAAAAAAAAAGACAGAAAATATTACGGTTTTATTGCTGGCAATGAATGTACAGTAACAGGTTTAGTGAAGATAACAGTTCAAAGCAATTCACACAAATATATACATTTATTATAAGGAAGAATTACTTAACAAATAGTGATAAAACTCAATTTATTTGCGCTGACTTTAAATGAAAATGTAACTTATTTGTCATGGGTTTCCTGTTAGAACACAGTTGTAAAGTTCTTTTAAAGAAAAGACAGAAAATATTATGGTTTTATTGCTGTCAATGAATGTACAGGTTTAATGAAGATAACAGAGTTCAAAGCAATTAACACAAATATACATCTATAAGAAAGAATACTTAACAAATAGTGATAGAACTCATTTATTTGCACTGAATTTAAATGAAAATAATTTATTTGCCATGGGTTTCTTAGAAGAACACACTTGTAGCTACACTGGTCCAACAAAAGGCCACGATTCATACTGATGTCTAGATTTTCCGCTTTATTTCTCCTCCTCCTCCTCCTCCGACGTTGTTACAAATCGTAGAGAACACCGTGAAATATTATAAGTAGAAGCATAAAAGTTCCATATGAGTCAATTGAATCTAATGCTAACACAATGTAAATACATAAAGAAAACTCTGTGTGCTTATGCATATTGTAAATAACCGTGAAATGAAATACAGATAAACCAAAAAATCACACAATTACCGTTTGCGCCTCTTGAACACAGTGTGTAAATGACTCTGAACATGCACCATGACTTCCTGCTTCCATGTCTGTGTTCCCGCTTCTAATTCCGACCCACAATCCCACAGTTCACCCTCAAAACAGACCGGGGTCATGTGACCATACACTTTCAAAATAAATGTCCTCATATGAAGGTTTTTAAATCACAAGTGAAATCATAGCATTACATTTTATCAACTTATTTATAAATGTAAGCCCCTTTTTACTTCTCTTATCTGTTGTCATGAATTTATATGTCTATTTAACCTTTTTAAACACTTGATAACTTCAATCTATCTTTGTATCTTTGTAACATGAGAAACATAAACCTTACACCATGAACTCTGTCTTACAGACAGTTACACTCCCACCAAATTACTATGATTTATGATAACCTTTGACCTTGAATAAATCTAGTAATTTCACAAACAATACACAATACCTGGTATGAGAGAACTCTGAGATCGATAATGTGACTGTAACCCTCAAAACATGTACGTGTTACAGGAACTGTGGAAATACATTTAGTTACTTTCCACTAACACAACAAGTTTGTGAATAGGACGCTCAATAATGGATGGATTAGTGAGCCTTTGACCTTCCTTTCCTAGTTTTTTGTTACCTATTTGTATGGTGGCTTTACGCACCAGACCATCATCATCTGTACAAACATTTGATACTCTTCCCAGTCTCCATTCATTGCGAGGAGATCCCTCTTCTCTGAGAATGACAACATCTCCAATCTTAACATTGCGTCGTGGAGAATGCCACTTTTGCCTTAGAGTGATGTTTGCCATATATTCTTTCTTCCACCTACACCAGAATTGTTCAGACAGTATTGTACTCTGCGCCACCTTTTCTTGGCGTACAGGTCTTCTGCCTCAAATTTTCCTGGGGGAGGCAGAGGAACAGAGGTTTTCATGGTGAGCAGATGGTTTGGTGTAAGTGGCTCTTCACCTTTAGGATCACTGATGCTGTCAATAGTGAGTGGGCGGCTGTTTATTATTGACATGGCTTCATAGAAAAATGTTCTCAAAGAAGCATCATCCAACCTCCCAGCACTCTTTGAAAGAACCCAAGTCATAACACTCCTCACCGTCCTAATCTGCCGTTCCCATACACCTCCCATATGACTAGCATCAGGTACATTCATCACAAGGTCACACTGTTTCTCTGCTAAATAAACAGCCACTCTGTCTTTGTCCATTTCTTTTAGAGTCTTTGAGAGTTCGTTTCTTGCCCCTACAAAATTTGTTCCTTGATCTGATCTGATTTCTCTTACAGGTCCTCGGATAGCTATGAAACACCGCAAAGCATTAATGAATGCATCCGTCGTTAGATCCTCAAGCATTTCAATGTGGATGGCTCTTGATGATAAACAAGTGAATATCAGACCATATCTCTTACTTTCCTTCCGACCCTGTTTAGTTGGAAAGGGTCCAAAACAGTCCATCCCACAGAATGAGAATGGCGGTGAGGGGTCGATACGGTTCACAGGTAGATCAGCCATTTTTTGTGTTTCTGTAGGCCTGCGAGCTCTTCTGCATGGGACACATTGTTTAATCCGATTTGCCACAACTTTACTGCCACCAAGAATCCAGTACCCATTTGCTCTCAGCTCATTGAGGGTTTGACCTCTGCCTTGATGCTGAGTTTTTCCATGACAGTAGTCCAGGATCAGGCGTGTGACAACACCATCTTTTGGCAAGATGGCAGGATGTTTCAGGTCAAAAGGTAAGGAAGCTGCTTTTAATCTCCCTCCCACCCTGAGAACACCCTCATGCAGCACTGGATCAAGCTGGAACAACTGATTATTATGTGACAATTTTCCCTTCCTAAGCTTCTGTATCTCCTCTTTGAAGGCATCTCTCTGTGCAAATCTCACAAGCACTAAACTCGCCTTTCTTCTTTCTTCAACTGTTATGAGCTCTAGCGATTTGCCTTTTTGTGCTAGCCGTTGGATTCGAGCTACAACGTTCAATGCAGTATGCCACTTAGAGAATCTTTTGAATCTGTCCAGGAAATTCTCTTCCTTGACTGCATTGATTTGCAGTGCTTGTGTGATTTTTTATCTCAGGATCTCCCCACCCATGAGCTCTGGAGTTGTTTTTGGTGTGGCAATCTCTCTTTCCCAGAGGAATTTTGGTCCAGTAAACCAGTTGGAATGAATCAGGTCTGTCACCTTGAGGCCTCTAGAGGCATGATCAGCTGGGTTTTGATCAGTGTCAATGTAGTACCACTGGGCTGGATCTGTTGTGTCTCTAAAGTCAGATTCAAGGACTCTGAGAACAGCAGCTGGTGTTAAAGATGGAAGCTCTTTGACGGACACACGATGGCAAAGACCTGTCACCTCTGTTGACTTAGCCATCTTTGGTGAGCTGCCGACAATGCTCCATCCTAAGTCAGTCCTAATGGCATATGGCTCTTCATCACCACCTGTAATAACCTGTCGTGGTGTTAATGCTCTGCTACAGTCATAGCCTATTAAGAGTCCAACTTTACAATCTAGCAACTGGTCGTGGTATTTCCTGTGCTATAGGCAATTTCAGGGTGTTTCCAACATCTCTAGCTGTTTGCAGGAGTAGGAAGTTGTGTGTGCAGTTATGAGTTCGGGTGGGATGGAAATGTATCTCTGGTGTGTATGCAGGGGGTAGTAGTTAACAAAGCTAATGTGAGAAAACCCTCTGACTCTGAGACACCACTAACCTCTGTTGCTCTGCACAATGGAATCTTTTCTCATTTATAGTGGTAAGCTTTAACTTAACTGGCTCTGAACCTTGCACCCATCTTCTCACACACCTCTTTGTCTACAAAATGTAGTACTACTCTGCGCGTATCTAACAAAGCACATATATGCTAATGTCTCTGTTTCAGGGGTTGCGTATTGATGAGAGCCAGCAACACACGGCCGGCATATATCCATGGATGTCTCTCCACCATTGCGATGTCCTTTGTTGCTATGGAGCAAGAGAGTGAAGATGACTTTTCTATATCTGTCTGCACAGACAGCGGGCGGAGACATGTTTGGAGACAGTGCTGCGAGCCGTCTCATGACACCGGTGCTTATGACAAACGGTGTGTTGGATGGGTGTTTTTTACATATGCTACACTGATTTGCCTCTGTTTCTGCAGTCCTCTTAGATTGTGTCCTTGTCGTCTGCCTAAGACAACCAAAAGCACAGATTTTTGTCCAGTTGAATTCTTCTCTTTCTTCTGGTGGACTATTAACGAATTCTCGACATTTGTGGAATGGAGTGATTTCAACCTACAGTACATGCATTTACTGGACTCTTGACAACGATGGACTGCACCTAAAATGGATGTGTATACCCTCTTTGATTCATTCATGTGTCTCTTTGCTGTTCTCCATCAGCGCCTTGTGTTCTCACACTGTGTTGAATTTCTCTGATTCTTTTGTTGTTTGTTGTGAACACATGGCTGTTTGGTCCGACTTTATGTCTCCTGAAGGCCCTTCTTCAATGACTTCAAGGCATAGAGGGATCGTTACTAGGGTT
>OLKM01003582.1:12964-33676 GCA_900291075.1 Melanogrammus aeglefinus | reverse complement strand
TTTCAACACATACAGACCAGACACTTAAAGTAGTAACCTGGTGCTTTCTTGACTGTGTTGCCAGCAGTCACCTGTTAAATTGCATAGATACATGGTCAAAGGTTGTGTATTGTGTTGTGTGTGACCTTAGAATGCAATATACTGAAGCTAGGAAAAAGAAGAAGAGGAAGAGGCCTGCTCAGTCATACTATTGACGTAGTATTGACCCTTCTGGCAAATTAAGGCTATCCTACTCATTGACCTTAGCATGACTTTCTTATGGATTCAGGCTAAACATTGTTGCGCAGTCACAAAATACTTCAAGATATTAACATGGCTTATTCAAATTAACTGTCTTGCAATCATTTCATATATCAAGCTTAATTATTTATTTTTTGCACTATACCAATCTAATCTTCCTTACTTAAAGATTAATGTTGTCATGTGTTTAGATCTGTTCATATTATTGTATACTGTGCAGAGATTGTAAGAAGTGCGAGACTGAATCATTTCCAATACAATTCAAGCCAATTTTATTCACTGAAGCAACGATTTCAGAGTTGACCACATTTGGCATTTCTGTGGGTTAGTAACTTCCTTCTGTGAGCCATCATCACGCCACATCGGAAGTTTAAAGAAACACCACCTTGACAATGTCTCAAGAACACAGCCCACGTGGAACCCTTAGAGAGCGTGAGAGAAAGAGAGTATTGAGTAGACTGAATAAATGTTATTGTTTAATTGGACATTATCCATAAAGACATTGCGGTGGCAAAGCAGGTATCAAGCATTATCTACTTCAACAATCAATCAACAATAACCAGTCAGACCACATCAGCCTATTGATTATCTTTCTATCGTTCGCTCTGTGCACACACTTCATTGTGTAGGCCCTTGCTCTATCGGGTGTTTAGCCATCTTCAATCCAGTAATCAACTGTAGGCCTAAAGAGTCCTCCAATGCACAGGAGCACCATATATTGGTTTGACCCCTGCATATATGGGTTTCAAAACAGCACACTGAACAACCAGAGAATAATGTAGGCCTTACTAAACACACGTTAGAACTCACAGTAAAGAGAGGCGAAAATGTGGCATCTAGTGCGAATAATAATGTTTCGCCAAACAGTTGTACTGAATTGCACATGGATTGATGGGTGAGGATGGTTCATTATTACTGGCTGCAACAATGAGGCCATTTGACTGTAATCAAAAATGTGTTGTAGCACCTGGTTTTCTTTCTTTCTGCCAGCAGACCGCCACATATGACCGCCTGCAAAACCACTGCAATGAGCAGGACAACTCGCCGACCACAGGTCCCCTGCAATGCCCCCCTGGAGTCGAGGACACAGCGGAGCCGGGTGCGCTGGTTGTGGGGTCAATGTGTTCTACAAGCAGAAATTCATTGAAGGATGATTGGCCAAAGCCTCTGAATCTGAATGCAGCGCATAGTAAGACCACACACTAATGACAACACACTCAGCCTTGCCCCAAACAGGGTTTCTTAACTCTGTTGAACCCTGGATGATGGTCTTGTGAAATTTTCTACTATATTTTAAATTAATCTACCGATTTGGTAGTGAATATCTGGTTTTGGTTTGGCAAAACTACAGATTATCTAATTTAATTGAGGTAAATCAAAGTTTTTCTTTTGGAATTTTCAGTGTTATTATGCTATACTGCCTTTGAAGCGCCGTAGAGAAAAAATAATAATCAACAGCAAACGATTGGATCCGGGATAATTTGTCGTGGATTATCTGAGAAGTACAATACTGACAGGTCAAAGTTAATTGTACAGCCCTCCAAGACTTCACTTTAGATGACCAATTTAACAAACAAAGTGAAGTTGGAAAAAGGGAAAACATTCAAAATATAAGCAAATAACGACCACCATAGGTATTGCTGTTGCCATCTGTGGAGTTGGTGAACATAATGAATCCCTACCTGAGGTTCTGGTGCAGCAGGGAGTTAGCGTTGGAATAAAAAAGTAAACAATAACCTAAAACTCTGAAACCAAACCATTCAAAATAATTTGAAACTCTTATACTAATTTTATAAATTTTAGCAGTCAAGTTATTTGTACAGCCCTCAACCAACACTTCAGTTACAAAATGTCAGATGACCACAGAGACAAGAACAAGAACAACCAAAGTTCAGTAGAAAAAGGAAAAAAACATTTTAAATATAAAAGGAACACGACCACATTGGGGCCTATTTCTAGTTCTATATATGAAGACATTGTAATCTACAGATAAACTAAGGCAGAAGACAATAGTTTGCATGTTGCCATCTGTTGGAGGTTGGTGAAAATAATGCATCTCTACCTTGAGTCGCCTGGTGCAGCAGCAGTCAGCTGTTGGAATAAACATGCAGAGGTAAACAATAACTAAAACTTAAAAAACAACCATTCAAATAATTTCAACTCTTATACTCATTTTATCCCCAAGGTATTGTTCCATAAACACATCAGATTAACAGCAAATTGTTTTGGGAAAATATAATTTTGTTTTACACCGAAATAATGTTGATATTGGAATATTTTACATTCACATATTGTCGTGGAAATATCAATCATAACTCTAAATATACAATCACATACAAATTATATGATATAATTATATAATTTATATCAATTATTACATTAGAAGGAACTGTATACATTCTCCCTGTAACTTTAAAACAAATCCCTTCCTCTCTTAAACTGAAGAGGTTAAGTTAATTCGTATTCAAGTCACTGACCAGTAAGTCTGGTTTTGTGACAGGCCAATCGACTGACTCTTTGTTGGTGTAAACTCGTTTAGAGCCAAACCTGCAACATGTCAATACCCAAACCATTGTATTACAAATACTTGGACCTAAAGGTCACTCCCAACTCCCTTCCCACAATGTTAATGTTCCTATAAAATCTTGTTGAATCTATGTCTCGGTGAATGTTTCTCGTAGACTTTGCTGCCAGTACTTTCCCATGATCATGCCCTTAAGATAAATCAAATATTTCGCTTCCGACGTGTCCGTTGAGAACTTCTCTTCATCAAATGGCGGTTGTCGCAGGATCCCAATATGAGATCATCAGACTGGTAAGTTATGTTGTTTCTTTTAAATGACATCTTTACCATTCTGACCCTCTGACGGGATCCGGAATTTGGGAAAATAGATTAAACACATTGTGATCAGAATCTGACCCCGACCTTTGAGGCTAGCACTAAAACAACTATTCAGCTCTTCTTCTGAATGGGACGATGCAGGGGTGTTGCGGAGGTTTGATATCAACCTTGACTGCAAACGTTTTGAGATCCTATGAGCAGAATACAATACTATTGGTAACATCCTTTGTATTGACTTACTCGCTTAAATACGACTCTTATTTAAGGGTTTAATCCTCAGAAACATTCGGCAATTAAAGAATGAAGAGGGGATAACGGGACATAGTTTGCCTGCCTTTGATGATAATGTAAACTAGTGGTTTATTTAATAAGGTTAAAGATAACGCCCTCGGGAAGATCATCTAAAAGCATGAGGTTCATTTAAATTCTTATTTAGCGAGCTCGTCTATATTTTTGCTAAAATATCCAAGAAATTAGAATACCCTACGATTATAATCCTACTACGTAGCATCAATGATGGCCAGTAGTAGACTTTTGTTACTACGAATGAAGCTTGTGCCGTGCCGAATCATTAGCAAGATTTCGCTCGCAGATTAACTCTTGTTATGTGACGATGCAGGAATGTTTGGCGGGAGGACTTTTCAGTACTCTCAGTAAGAGTAACTACCCTCAAAGAACTACTACATTCAAGAGTTACGTTTGGTCGGTTAATCCTACTGTGTATCCCAATAGACCCCATTCATAAGTAGCCCCAGTAATAAAAAGTTGGACCCCACATCGGCCAGCAGTGAATGTATTTGCTAGGACCTCAGATGAATGGGTAATGTACGTCCCTCGGAAGTTATGCAATTCTGACCCAGAACCTTTGAATGTTCTGTACGACAGACCTTTCACTGTATGATAATGGACAGAGATCTATTCACATTGGCTGTCGATTGCACCCATGCGGAAACCAAGTAGGATGGATATTGAAGCGGCCTCATGTTTTGTACCTGCAATTGAAATGCTACATATAAAATGAGGAGCCTCCCAACCTAAAGACACCAACGACGGCGGAAAATTTGATTTAACCACTGTTAAACTTTTCTTGTCATGTTACTAAACTTATCTTTTTTTCAGAAAAGTGGACGAGTGGTAAAACTAAATATAGGCTAATAGAAAAATAACGTCCGGCCTTTACGGACGCAAACAGTGCCAGCAGGTAAGTATGGCACTGAAACAACTGAGAATAGCCCCCCTTGGTTGTGAAAAGAAAAATATTGCTAAAGAATATCGTTGTGTCCTGCATCCAATGTTATGTTATGGTGTTTCCGCCGTATGTTCTATCGTTTCTTTCCATGCTTGCTTTCATGTTGTCTACAAACCTCTTGTAGACCCTTTTTCTCTCCACAGCGTGGAGAAAGGCAGTTTGCGCCGTCCCGAAATTCTAAAGTATTGAATGCAATTGTAATAGATTTTACTGCTGAGTGTATTAATATGATCTGAGAGATCGTTTTTTAGAATTTTTTTTTTCAGATAAATAGCAATGTCCAAGTAACGAATGCCCGAAAACGTAGCAGTTCAGGACACTGATCCAGCGCCAAGACAATTCAACTCCACAAAAGTTTATTCTTCAAACAAGGTTTGATTGACAAACCCACGAGTGCGTAACCTACCCTGAAACTAACGTAAAATAAATAAATCGGACTTCCTTGGAGACATTGCTTTACTCTATTACAAATTTGTACAAGATATTAATATGTTCATTCCAGTTAGTAAATTGCTTTGTTTCTTTATCAAACAGATCTGTGGTCTTGCGTTGAGTTCCACATGTTTAAAAGTATTAAATAACATTACATAGCCTACTTTTAGCGTTAAGAATTCATGACGTTTAACTTAGGCTATAACCAAAATGCATTGTATATTTGTTTCGCGAGCCTATATTCCCTATCTGTGTATCACGTGTGTGTATTCCTTTATTTGTATTAATTTATTTGTGTTTTCTTTCCAAAAGAACGTCTGACTCCCACAGTCATTAAAGAGTTAAAATGGTGCGCCCATTCATCAAAAACGGGACGCTAAGGTGACAATAACGGTATCTAGCAATTTAAAAAGACGACGTGTAAGAACTCGCTTATGGTAAAAAAAAAAAAACGCAGCCCATAGTGCCACCAAGATCCCCCGCCAGATATAGTCTGAGGAAGAAGGCATATACTCGCGTTTTCCATTTACTTATGATGTGTACGAATGGACAGATGCTGTTGGCCAATAGGTTGGTTCTTTGATTCTTGCAAACTACAAGGAATTAAAAGAAACAATAACGGTCTGACAGATCCGAAATGGGATTTTTCATACACACAGAATTGTTTAGATGCCATGATTCGCCACTGCAAAACGACACCCAATACCGAAACCAGTTTAAACATGAAGTAGAGCCTAACTCCAGAATCGCGTCATAACATTTTCAAAAAAACGATGCAAATTGCCAAATCAACCCAATTGCCAGAAGTATAGAACACTCTGTTGAACATAACAAGCAACAGTAATGCCAGACATGTTGATAAAATTAATGACTGAAATAGAGTTAGGCCTAACAGCCGCCGAAGTAGACGCTATTAAAACAGCGCAAAACACAGAAAAGGACCAAAAACCGTCCTCGCTACACTTTTGTATGGAGCCAACGTCAACTCTTATAGACCTAAACAGATTGCAGAAACTAGCGCGAAAAGTAGACTTTCGTTAACAAGATGTAACCACAGATTGTTTCCCAAACGCCCAACAACGATAACGACTAGACGACACCGAACTCGCCGCAATAGCCAATCGCCACCGAAAAATCCATAGAATCGAATCAATCGGTGCTTCAGGTACAGGTCTAACGGCTCACCACATAGCCTACCCATTACCAACCTCTTCACAAGCGTGTCAAATTGAGCAATGTCGAAAATTAACAATAGGCGACACCGCGGAATGAAACCTTGGTCACCAAGTGAAGCGCAATCAAGATGGCCAAAGATGCTTCCAGATCCCCTTCGCGCGCCAACACCTTTTTTTACATGCCGTTGAATCAAAGTGGACAATTTACAGTCCATTACCAGGAGACCTGTTAATCATTCTAAAATTGGCATATGATTCAAAATGGCAGTTAGTTCTGGAGAATTGTTTCATGTCCCTTCAAAGAACGAGCCGAATGGAGGATTCAGAAAAAGGGGAAACAACATCTCCCTAACATTGTTGGACACGTCTGTGAAAGAGTGGTAAAAGCCAAGCATCCAAGTCAAAGCCGACTTTTCCATTGTTACTCAGACCATACAGAAACCAGATGAAGCCCCCGTAGATTTTTCTCAACGTTTTAAACACATATGGGAGGAAAACGCTGGAATAACAATGGACTCAAATTAGATGTTTACTGTACAAACGTTTTATAAACTGCCTTAACCCACCAAACTCGCCTCTCTTCTCATTCTAACTGATTGCCATGGCAAGAAAAGAAACCACTAACTCCACTAACCACCCAATTTGGCTAATCTGTGATACGCTTAGGCATGTTTAAAGATAAAAAAGAAAACTAACCAACGTAACCATTCAATCAGGAATGTGTGTACAGCACAACTACAAAGAACGGAACAAAAGACAGTTCCAAAAACAGACCCAAGAGTACAGAGAGCGTACTAATGAGAACGACCGAGACCAACACAACTTTAATTCGAAAGAAAATCACGTTAAAGATTTTAATAAAACAGAAAACCATAACCACAGCGACTGGTATGGAAATGACACACGTGACGAACCCTCCAGATGTTTTTACTGGAAAAAAAAGATTAGGGAGATCATCGGGAGAAATATTGCAGAAAGAAACACCAGCGACGAGACCAAACCGTCGACCCCGCCACGGAACCAGTCCGCGCCCCCCACACATGAAGAAACCCGCTACAATGTGCCCAGGTGGTATAATCATTACTGAACCCTTGGAGAAGAAACACGATCCAGGCAACGCTCTTCAACTGTTCTTCCCAGCCCCACCGAAAAATCCAAAGTGCTCCGTTGCAGTAGGACGAAAACCAGTTTAATTTCTTGTCGATCTGGTGCTGTACCAGTATCAGCGTATTACAACTAACTGGGTATGTTTACCAAGAAAGTAATGCAAAATTGAAAACGTGGTATTGCGCATTGCGAGAGTGAAACAATATCCAAACCGGTTCCTACTATTGTACTCACATGTCCCGTTGGACAGAGGTGTTAATCTCTCCCTCCTCTCCTATTAATTTATGGGACGAGATATCTTGGTAAACTAAATGCAGTAATCTTTTGCACTCCGGATGGTTTGTTTATGTGAATACCCAATGATAAGTTGATTCAGGCTTCCCAATTGTTCTCTAATATGGACAGATGAAGCTATCACTGACTACACCATAGCTCTAGCTAAAATGATAAGACAACATCATTGGAAAAGTCAGTATAAGCTCCCAATACCATCTGACAGCCCTACCCATGGCTTTCATCTGGTGATATGATCATGTTAAAGTCACTTAACCCCAAATGTTCTCTCCCAGATGGCAAGGACCAATCCAGATGTTACTGACCAGAGGACTGCAGTTCAAACTCCAAGGAAAACCAGAATTGGATCCATGCACGCCTCGGATGGCCACAGCACCTCCGAAGAGGAACGCACCAACCGCCTCGGATGGACAGCACTCCGAAGAGGAAGCACCAGCGCCTTGCGATGGGACCCAGCACCTCCGGAAGAGGATAAGCACCAACGCCTCGGATGGGTCCACCTTTTACCCTGCATCAGCAAAAATACTCCTGATGAGCCAGCAGACCAATAGCAACGCAAACCACCAATAACCAACGACCGACTCCGACCTATAGCGAAACCCAGCTAACCACAATCATCACACAACCAGTTTGCAAAGCCTACTTGCTGCAGCTCAACCACTTCAATACCACCAAGGGTCTGTGAATCAGACCCCACTCTGTATCATCAGGATTACCCTTGATGGCCATTAGCGCTATCCCCCATGTGCTATGGCAGCCGCTTTCTACTCCTACTACAAATCAGAAGGGCCCCTTACTCCAATGAAGATAACCAAATGGAAACTAGTGACCTAACTGGCTAAACATTGTTTTTATATTGTTCATTATGGATGGCTTTATTAATGATTGTACATAGTTATGCTTAAGATCATCTACATTTTACTATAATGTACAATGTAGTTTGATTACTTTATTATGATTTTATTTTTACTAATTTCTTTGACTTTCATTGATTACTTAATTAATGATTACTTTTACTTTTACAAATTTCTTGAATTTACCATTTGACTACTGGTACATATTGGTACTTATTAATGATTATTTCACTGATTTTCTGTAGAGCTTTCATTGTAGTTCTGTTATAATGATTGATATTACAATTTCTTGTGAATTTTGGCTAATGCCTCTGTTTCTGACATCATCTGCATCGTTAGACCATACATATATCACGCTGTAGTAGGTGTATATCTTATGATTCAGGAAGGGCGAACACTAAAATCGTTGTAATTTTACGATAACTCTACATATACATTCGAATACAGATTGTATTATATAAAAATCATAAAAATTTGATCCAGAATTGATTACATTTGCTCATGAATGTAACTTTCTCACCAATAAACTAACAACAAGAACAACCAAAGTAAAACTGAGAGAGGTTAAAGATTTAAATTAAAATTCAATATCGACCACATTTGGCCTATTTCTGTTCTTGTATATGATTGTAGACAGGCGTAATCTACCAGATTACTAAGACATGTAGACAATCGTTTTAGCATGTTGCCATCTGTGGAGTTGGTGACTATAATGCATCTCTACCTTGAGGTCCTGGTGCACTCCAGGGCACTCAGCTGTCGCACTAATGTTACATAGTTCCCTATAAGTAATCTTAAGAACCTACCATTCTCAGTGATTGAGTTCTCTAGACTTTTTCTGCCCAGTACTGTTCCCATAATCATGCCTTACAGAAATTAATCTGGAAAATATGATTTGTTTATCCGACGTGATCCTGTTGATAGGAACTTTTACTCTTCATCACATATAATACATTCATTCAAAATCAAATATTTATGTTTATTGCTAATAATAATATACATCAAGTATACCAAGTATAAAAATAAACTCACTGGGGCAGCAGGTTGTGTGGTGCTACAATGAGAGGAGAAAAGGAACATGTGATTTACAGGAAGTCAACTCTTAAAGTCAACTCTTAAAACACTTTCTTGAACCACTGACTCACAGATGTTTCTTCCATTTGGTAGTGTTGCAGTTTGGAAGTTGTAGAACAGATCCAGTAGCATTGATGGCTTCTAGCTGACGTCAATACCTCTTTATTTAATATTGCAATTGCAAAAGAAACATTTCTTGTTCCTGCTTTCACTCGGACAAAACGGATGTGTTAACCAGTCACCATGCCAAAGGTTGGGCATCAGACTGGCCCCTATATTAAAAGGGGCTTTTAATGATTGACCTCTTGTGACAATAAGAAAGTAACAATAGCGATGTTCACCATTTATTTTACTTGCGGTAACATAGCCTTACATCTTCCACAATAGGCCCGACTAAATCTGCAGAGAGAAAAACCTCATGTGAGCTCGGAGGACCAGGTTGGTCCATGATTATACAGAAGGAGCAAAATCACAAATCTATTTCTTATTTTAAGGAATAGGCTCCTCATGAAACAAGGAATAATCCTGATATAGTGGCTGTATTGTGAAGATATGATGCCAATGTTTGGAAATCAGACCCACTAAAGGTTTTGTATCAGAACTGGTGCATCCGTATTTAAACACTGTGCGGAGATTGGGTCAGTGCCAGCTACAGGAAATATTCAGTGATGACAACAATGCACAGTGCTTCTATCTCATTGGAGGTCAAGTACTACGGTTCTTACGGTTCCACGGTGAAAAGTTTTAACACAAACGTTCTTCAGGCATCCAGGCAAAGTGAGGGAGGAGTGAGATGAGGATATAGTTCTGGTTCCTTTGGGCATTTCATCAGTTGCCAGTGAGTTCTGAAGTTCAAGCATACAGGAGGAATGTGTAGGGCTTTAAGACATGATTGATACACACATTGATACACCTTAATTTACCCAAAAGTTCAACCAAACACATCACAAAAACATCTTATTTGTTCTCCTTTGCGTGGTCCTTCGCCAAATCTAATATGGCGCGTTTCCACCGTTTCCTTTCCACCGTCTTGTTACCCCAAAGGAGGAGCACTGAGAGAGATAAATATGGCCAATCACTGCTCAGTCCAGACCTCTCCCACATTTGGAGGTGGAAACGCAAACCGTACAGCACCCATTCATACTGAACCGAACCACACCCGCCGGTGGAAACGCGCCATAAGAACACTATACTGTAGCCATCCCAGAATCCAAAATGGCGTCGGCCTGTATGTCACTCCATGTCAAATTGAAGTACAACGTTTCTGCTAGAAATGGCCAATAAATCAATGCTTTGGAGAAGTGCAACATAACCCTAATGTGTCAACATAATGCCACTAAAACAGTAGGCTATTAAACTCATTGAATAAAATATTCAGCTACTCATTTTAATATCCATCACAATCATTCAAAAATCCATCCAGTAGTCCACCTTAATAAATGTTTTACTTACATTAGAAGCCAACCACTGGTATTCCCACTCTGCATTGCTGGTAGGGTTTAAGATGTTGTACGCCGTTTCTTTGCCCTGATTGGTGACGATGCAGTTGTCACCAAATACGCCAACTGTAGATGAAAGAGAAAGGGTGTCTAACTGTATTGTGTATATATAACAAAGAATATAGAGACAACAATATGAACCTTTGTACAATCATTATTTTATCTTATCCTTGAAGAAATGAACCTGAATGAACACGTGGTAATGAAGAGAAAAATGTAGATCTGACTCTGACAGACATTAAACGATAGGCCTCCCAAATAAACAATGAAAGCATTTTTAATTAAGGCGAAGAAAAAAAAAAGACAGCCAGGCTCAACACAATTCTAATCAAGCCAATACATATTAGGAGGTGGATTATGAATCGGCCTAGTTTGGATTCTTGGCAAAGGCTAATAAAAGGAGGCTCCTTTATTAGGCTTGGCCAAGAATCACAAAAAAAGAACCACAACAATAACTCATGTTTTTAGTCCGGCTGAACGGAACCTAGTATGTGGAGGCCATTCAGAGAGCCAAGTATTGTGCTGTCATAATGGACTGGATAAACCTGACAAAAGCCACACTTGGCAGTAATCCATTGTCAAGCATGTGGTAAACAGTAAGAAGATGTTGGGGAGCAGTGTTTCCCCCAGAAAATGTCTTAGTCAAGGTGGTCAAGGAGCGGCCCGACCATTGTTGTAACAGT
Organism: Melanogrammus aeglefinus; assembly: GCA_900291075.1. Taxonomy (NCBI): domain Eukaryota; kingdom Metazoa; phylum Chordata; class Actinopteri; order Gadiformes; family Gadidae; genus Melanogrammus; species Melanogrammus aeglefinus. The sequence continues at coordinate 22,227 of OLKM01003582.1, read as the reverse complement.
ATTACTGATGTATTATTGATCTTTATTTTTTACACCTGATGGAGGTATGTTTTCTTTCCCTACGAGAGTTTTCTACTTTGTTAATGCATAATAATTAAAAAAATATTAATTAAAAAAAAAAAAACATATTTTCAAGGCGGGGCCCTATTGTTGCTAAGGCCCTATTGTTGTTGTTTGTTGTCCCCCAGTACTGTGTTGCTAAGGCCCTATTGTTGTTGTTTGTTGTCCCCCAGTACTGTGTTGCTAAGGCCCTATTGTTGTTGTTTGTTGTCCCCCAGTACTGTGTTGCTAAGGCGGTTGCCTTAACAACACAGTACTGGGGGAAACACTGGGCAGCATTCTGTGTGGTGCTGTTTTCGTCCGTGACACACCTTGAAAAGACATGTATGATACTTTCATCAAAGTAACTCAAAGTAAACGTCTGAGGGTCGTGGCGAAACAAATCACAAAGAAAAGCACCTGCTGGCTACAAACAAGTGAACCCAGTGTGAGGCACACCTTAAACCTTGTGATCGGTGACTCAGCCTCTGGGAAGTCAGTGGGCTTGCGTAACTGAAGGACACCCCAGCCTCTGACGGGACTTCCTACTACACCAAGTCTTTCTTTACGAGCCTGGCAAACAAGACACTGGACCTCAAATCAGCTGTAGAACTCAGGAAACAACATCTAGCCCTTTTTAACTACCAAAGTCACCAGCTGCAGAACTGTTGTTCAACAGAAAACGAGGCCACCAGAACTTATTAAATACCAAACTGGTGGTGACAGAGTTACTCAAATCAGCAAGTGGAGCAAGAGGGAGGATTGTCTCTAATATGAGCAAGTCACTGCGACGGTAATGTAAATAACAACGATTTTGTGTCACTCAAACTGTAATTTATTGATGGTCCCCAAGTGGAACCCCTTGGGACCCCTTGGTTCCACTTGCGGACCGTCAATAAATTAAAAGTTGAGGGAGAGAAAATCTAAGAGAGGACCGTCAGGTGAGCTTCCTCTACTGTCAACGAAGCCGCTGGGTCCGGTCTGGATGCCCTGATCACCTTCTGTACCGGACACCTTCTCTACGTGCCACCGCATACAGCCAGTACGAATCAAGGTGCTCACCGGGCAGAGGACTAACCTGGGATCAGGACCCTTCCTTATAGCAGCACACCTATTCACTATAGGCACTTTTTATATATACATATATGTATATAGTCATTTCTGTCAAACACAACCATAATGATATAAGTATGGCCACATTATAACTAGTAATAACCTCGAGAACACTTTACACTTTACTACACCTATGTTTTTATTATTTAACTTACTCAAACGGTTTTAGTTTCTCTTATTAATACTGACTATTCATTTTATTATTATTTATTATTGTGATCGATGCTGCTACTTATTTTTTTACATGTTTTAATTTGTAGGCCCTTATCTCGATTTACTTTATCTTGTATTGTTTGTCGCTGCTATGTGGCTTTGGAGGAATCAACCCTAAGTATATAACTCTTAAAATAAGATGCAAGAAAAGCTGCAATAAAAGCAATTCTGATTCAGACTTTGATTCAGTAGTATCTTTGTAAACCTGTCTACGTAGGATATGAACAACAGGTAGGTGAAGAGTAACCTGTGATAATGATCGACCTGTGGCCTTAACATCCCCGGTCATGAAAGGCTTTGAGAGGCTAATTCTCACACAACTACAGGCAGAGGTCAGGAAGTACGTTGACCCGCTTCAGTTTTCATACAAACGTCACAGCGTGGTAGACGACGCCACACTAACGCTGCTGCACGGAGCTTACACCCACCTTGAGAAGCCCAAGTCATTTCTACGGCGGGTGTTCGTAGACTTTAAGTGCCTTTAATACTGTGTAACCCCATCTAATGGGAAACAAACTTCACACTCATACTCTGGGTCCTCTCATCCCTGACAGGCAGACACCAGAGAGTGAGAGTTAACGGCCACCTCAGCCCATCCAGAAGGATCTCCACAGGTGCCGTCATCTCACCAGTTCCTTACACACTCTAACCCCAAAGTGTGGTAAGAGGGGATTTTTCCATACAATAAAAAAACCTGAACAGTAAACATGTCCTTTGTAATCCCTTTTATTTTCAATCAAAAAACTATAATTTATTAGTTTTTGATAGAAACGTAGAAGACAGCTGCTGCATTCTAAGCACTGCAGGCTAGGCTATATGCGCGCCAACTCTCGTTTAATTCATTCCTTTATATATAAATATCCTTAACTGGCTGAAATCAGGGAAACTGTCAAGTGGGACGTCTTATGATAAAGTTGTTAGTCAAGAAGGAGGAGAGGGACCAAGAGAGTTAGCATTTGGAGGGAACAGAGACGGAGAGAATAGAGCAAGAAAATGAGCGGGAGTCAGACGATGCGCCGGGGGAAACTGAAGAGGAGGGAAGGAGATGGCAAAAAATAGGTGATGAGGGTGAACACCAGAAGGGGAAAAAAAGAAGGAAAATATATGACGACAATCATCTGGGTCTGGGCTTCACATGGATCGCCGATCCATGTCACCGATCATCGGTGATACAGATTATTTTCGGAGCCTATTCTCTTCAATGTTGTGGATCGTTTGTAACTTCATTGCCACTCTGTCGTTCTCAATTCCATAACCGTTGTGTTATGGTGATGATGATGCTAGCTCCACGGTCATTTAACTGGCCTATTGCTGCACGTTTTCTTCTATGCGGCTGAAAATAACCGTTCCTTCTGTTACTGAGCCTGTGTCTGTCACTCATCATCTTAAAAATGGAAGCTTGTGCGCTTTGTTGCATTATATTGAAACTTAGTTGATGTTGTTATTGTCATGTGTGTTCTGGTTATTTGCGCATGATTAAACTTGAGTCTTTAGAATCTCGCAATCTAGCAGAATCTCGGCCACCCTATTGGCCACCCCAAGCACCACATCACAGCGGTCAATAGTTTTGATGGCTGTTGAAAAATGCGGAACCTTTCTTGCACCGCTAGTACACTGTCGGACCCTTTAGCCGTGCGCACACATCCTGTATGTGTGCGCACATGTGTATTGCTATATGCTATGCTGTATTTGATAACTACTTTGCGAGATTGTGTACAGTGTTTTAATATAATCTCTCTCTAATCTCTACACACATTTGTTTTTGTAACTTTGGATCGACTTTCCATCTAGTTATTTGCTGTTAACTGCTATTGTTGCCAGAACATGTTATGATTGTGTCAGGTATATACAGCACATGCTGCATTTTGGTGTCATTAAAGAGGGGGGAAAAATGAAGAGGAAGACGGCAGACATAGCGTCCTTCTTCAGGGCAAATGGAAAAAAGTCAGTTAAAGCAGAGAATGACGGTGAGATGGAGAAAGAACAGGCAGAGAGCGAGGATGAGGAGCCCCCAGAGAGCAGCAACTTAAATGGACCTCCAGGTATACAGTACAGAGGTTTGGTTCAGCGCCGAGGAGTCAAGAACACACCATAAACGCATGATGCAACAATTTAGTCGCTTTAAAAGTGTGGTTCGCTCAAAAAAATGCGTTTTTTCAAAACTCTCCTTTCAAATAAACACCGACCAACACACTCTCACTCCAAATATAGACCACGCCAATTTACTTACCGGCAGCAAATGAGACTGGAAGAAGTACAAAAAGTTTCCTCCAGCCTAAAAAAAAGCACATTCTGACGTTCAAAGTTCGACCAGAGTGATCCGATCCTTTGTGGTAGGTCGTCTCGGTATGAATCGGAGAGTGGTAAACGCCCAACTCGTAGATTATTCTAACAGACACAAGTTCAACGAGCTCCCGTTCTGCGTGTTGGTGTTTTCATGAAGCGCCTCACGTGAACAAGGAAGTGGGCTCTGGCGAGTGGGTAGCGCCAAATAAGGAGTACCTGGAAGTATGGAGCGAGGTAACGTGAGACAGCCCCTGTATCTAGGGCAACGGAGCACATTTTTGGTCATGTGACCATTACGTTTTCAAGCCCCTCCTCTTCCCCCCTTGCCAGCAAGTTGAAGTTGGTGCTGGTGCTGTGGAAAGTAGGTTTTTACATAAAAATGTGTTTTTTGCATGTAAAAGTGAATTTTCTTGCTGTGAACTTAATTAACCCTTGTGTCAAAGCAAATTGATTCAGGTGGAAACATTTGTATCATACATGTTGATAAACTTCCAACATATAAAACCATGTGATTGATGCTAGCTGAAGATTAGCTTGAATTGCTAAGAAATGTTGTTTTTTTCTAAAATGGTGGCTGTGGGGTAAAGTTTGAAAAATAATGTGGGGTAAAGTGACCCTGTCCCACATCACGAAGCACAAGTTACGTTTAGTCTTAAACATATTTTAGTGTAATATTACATGACAAATGTTTTATTTTTAATGTCATAAACAGTGTAGAAAAGCCATCATGCCAAGAAACTACACCAGGAAGACAACCTGGGGCCAAACACCCCTCGTAGAGATGGAGAGTGCAGCCGCTGAGGTCATGCAAGGAAAGAAGTCCTTAAGAACAGCTGGAAGGGATAGAAATATTGACAAGACAACTCTACAAAGACTCATCAAGAAAAAAGAGAAAGGGATAGTAAAATCAGTAGCCTGGGGTACAGTAGCTGAGGCAAAAAGAATATTCACAGATGAGATGGAGGAGGAGCTTGCCAAACATTTTAAACAACTAGCTGACCAGTTCCATGCCCTTGCTCCAGTTAAGTGCCGTGAACTGGCATTTGAATACGCAGAGAGAAACAATATCCCTGTCCCTGCCAATTGGACAGAGAAACAATGTGCAGGTAGGCTAGGGTGTGCAAGAGATCACATGATTCTGTAGGTTAGCTTAGGCCAACTGATCTTGCCGCAGTCTTATAATAATGAATCCTCTACTCTTTAGGAGAAGTGTGGTTTGGCAGCTTCCTAGCACGTCGCCATCTCTCTGTCCGAACTCCGGAGTCAACATCCCTGCAAGGTTCTGATTATGGGTGCATGTTCTGACCCCCAGACTGTACTAGCTGGTTCTGATTGTCCTTTGCTCTGACCCCCAGACACTAGCTGGCTCTAAAGGTCCTGTGTTCTGACCCCCACACTGTGAATGTTCATTAAAAAAAATTGAATTATATAATGTTGTATTAAATTTACTTTTGAAGTACTTTGGGTTACTTTCAAGTGTTTAAAAAAATGTGCTTAATTGTCCAATCCCCATGATTCTGTTACTTGTCCGACATTAGTTTTGGAATGTGTGGTTGTCAATCTAGCTGTCAAGATTGTAATTGTTACAACATGTGTTGTTATGGTAGTTTTAAAGTGGATCAGCTTACCCCCCCCCCCCCCCAACTGGTTCACTGTACCCCCTTGATTTCTCTGGTCAGTCTCAGTTTACCCCTAAGATGGGGTAAAGTGAGACACAAGACCACTTTTTAAAAAACAATCATATTTTCATTGCCCTTTGTCCTGAAGACATTCTGATAATTTCCATAGCTAGGAAACATCCTGAATTAATGGGATTGTGTACATTTTACTGAGCAAATGTAAAAAGTGTATCACATTACCCCGCTCTCCCTACCAGGAGAAGGATAACATCGTGTGAAATGCACTTGTGGAGAATATACGTACGCCGCCGCCGTGGGGAGAAGATACGTACGTCGTCGCCATTTATTTATTTTTGGCCATGGTCCAGACAATGTTGTGGTTAAGGTAATAATTGACTGTCACGCGAGAGACTGGGGTTTGATTCCCAGTCTATATATATATATATATATATATATAGTCTATATATATATATATATATATATATATATATATATATATATATATATATATATACGAGCAGTACTGTGGATCAAGGCGCGTGTATGGGGTCAGGCACCAGTGTTTGAGCCATACCCCCACATCCGGCAAGTCATTATTATTAATATCATGGTGATGGAGAAAAGCACCACCCGGCTCCAAGTGATAAATACGGCAGCAATCAAAAGATGTTGAGTTTATAAACACTTTACCCAGCCAATAATAACCTAGTATATGTGCCATTTCCTGTGTAGCCATGTTGTCATCTGATATTATGCTTGTTATACAAAAAAGGCAATACTTTTAGGCACTGCACAGGGGAACAAGCACAGGAGAACTGTGCCAATAACCAATAACCAAAATAAACCTTCAAATCAAATTCATTTACCTAAACTGCAGATAATTACATTAATATAAATTTTAAATATAAATGTGACTCTTTACAGATATACTGTAGTAAAAGATAACACTTTCAGTGGTGTTTAATGCTAAGTCTGTGTAGACCTACCCATTTTAATTACAGTACATTACCCAAACAAATTAGCAATTCATTATCTCAACTAAAACAATAATAGGTCTACTTTGAGAGTGAACAACAGTATCAAAACATCATAAGAGCCTACATTTAAACAACACTTTAAACCACGCTCTGAAGGGCCCGGAGCGGGACGCAGAGGAACAAGGAAGAGCAGTCCAAACCGGAGAGGAGCAACGGCACTATAAAGAGTGGCCCTGTTCGATAAATATATCATACATAAATAAAATAATATCATTACTAAATAATTATGCAGGCTTTATAATAGCACAGTGGAAACCGCTTATAGTGATCACGGATATAGAAATCAACCGCTTATAGCCTAGTTGTTACAATAGTAATTGTGTTCACACGGACAAGTAGGAATATGACACCAGAAGTAAGAGTGACACGTGAGAGATGCACGTAGGTTGTAGCTCTGGGTTGTACCAGTGAGTTAATAAAGAGTTGCCCTGTTATAAAGTAATTCTGTAGTTCATTTAAGAGAAAAGGAGCAGAATTAAACAATAGTGATCAAAACGGTATACATGTGAGTCACTTTTACTCGCACGTAGACCTCTATCCTCTTATGTCAGATGGGAAATGCGATGCATAGTCGCATGATGATGCAACTACTTAATCTTCTTTTTTATGGTGATTGGCTCAATAAATGCGTTGATTAAAAAACGATCATTTCAAATAGATACCGGTCCACACGCTCTCACTCCAAATACAGAACCAGATACAACACTTACCGGCAAATAAGGCTGGAATGAATAAAAAAAGCATCTTCCTTCTGACTCCAATTTGGATCCTTTGTGGTAGGCCCATGCCTATAGTCATCTCGGGCTATATGACTCGGAGAGTGGTAAATGTTCCCCAGGTGGTTTATTCTAAACAGAGACGCAGGGTAAACAAGCTTGCGTTCTGTGAACAGGTGAACAGAGTAAGTGGGCAGAATGGTAAATCAGCCACGCCTACATCTTTTACCTTTGGTCTGTCTTGGCTGAAGCGGAAATTGCAAAGTGGCATAGTCTTTAACTTATCTACAAAATCATAAAACCTTAAATGGTGTTGTCCATTATGTGGAGAAGAAACCATTCATCCATGTTGTTAGATTGAAACATGTCATCAGAAGTAGCATAGATAGACTGAAATAATTACATTATTATTACATTACTAGTGTGTGTGTGTGTGTGTGTGTGTGTGTGTGTGTGTGTGTGTGTGTGTGTGTGTGTGTGTGTGTGTGTGTGTGTGTGTGTGTGTGTGTGTGTGTGTGTGTGTGTGTGTGTGTGTGTGTGTGAGACAAAAGTGTAATTATTTCAACCCAGATGGGACATTTTGTTTGATTGGGAGAAATAATGAGATAAGTATTATAGATGAAAGCTAAACCAGAGCATGTATCTTTGGCTGCACAATAAGGTTGGTCCTATATTATCTGCATGTGTTTATAGTTTGATCTCCGTAGCGGTGGCCATCGTCTCCCGCTCCAGGGATGGACGTATGAAACACATCAAACCCTCCGACCAGGTGCCGGCGAGCCTCACCCCGCACGCCAGCAGGGAGGAAGGGGAGGAAGGAAGGAGGGAGGTGGGTAGGAGTTGTATGGAGAGCAGAGCAGCAGAGGCCCCCCAGCTGGAGCGGATCATCGCGGGATGGATCGCTCGTCTCCGAGACGCGCCGAAACTCCGAGGAGGAAACGTGTCAGCCGTCGCCTCCGGAGCTCAGAGACTCGCTCAGAGAGCCGCTAAGAGGCTCTGATGAGCCCAGGAGCGGGACGCGGAGGAACAAGGGGGAGACATGAGGAAGAGCAGTCAAAACCGGAGAGGAGCAACGGCACTATGATCTGTTATATAAATATATCATACAAACACTATCATTACTAAATAATTATGCAGGCTTTATAATAATAATAAAAAAGAGTTATATTTAATTAATGTGCTGTGATGCGTTTTCATCAGTGTGTGTGTGTGTGTGTGTGTGTGTGGTGTGTGTGTGTGTGTGTGTGTGTGGTGTGTGTGTGTGTGTGTGTGTGTGTGCGTGCCGTGGTGCGTGTGTGCGTGGTGTGTCGTGCGTTTGTGTGTCTGTGCCATATGTTGTTCATGTAATGCAATTAATGTGCATTGTAATGCCTGTGTACGTCTATTTGTGTAGGCTTTTCTATGTTTGTTTGCGTGTCTGTGTGTCTGTGTCTGTCTGTGTGAGTGTGTGTGTGTGTGTGTGTGTGTGTGTTGTGTGGTGTGTGTGGTGTGTGTGTGTGTGGTGTGCGTGTGTGCGTGTGTGTGTGTGTGTGTGTGTGGGTGTGTGCCGCGATAGCGTTGCGCTCTGATGCGCATGATTTATCTGCTGTGTCATCTGTGTGGATGCTTTGAGAGAAATAGACAGAGAGTGTGCGCGCAGAGCGACATTATATTTATACTTTTTATGTATCGCTGTTTGATAGCTATAACAGCAAAACAATGCTAACAATCAGCGTCCGTACCATCCTTCTCCACGAGCTTGCGCCAGCAGCGTGTTGGCTGTTCTACCTGTAATGACTTTCAGGATTCATAGACTGGAATCAATTACTTGAAAACTGAGATTCTCCAGCTGATCCTCCTATGAGCCGTTTCCAACATAAGTCTTGTGTTTTATGATGATTATATTGTAAGTTTATGTGTGTGTCTTTATTCTTTGTAACGTGTGCAATCATTTTCTATGTAATATGCCAGGTAAAGCGAAGTTTTGACATTTTGCTATGGAATCCCTTGCATTTCTAGTGGTGCATGTCGTGTACCGCTTTATTTTTATAACAATTATGGCTTAGTAATCTGCCATTATTTCTACCTATTAGTAATGCAAGTAATAGCTCGTAACGAAAACAAGTGCACAGCAATTGATGTTGATCTGACTTAATCATTTACCAACCGTTAGGAATACCAGCTTCCACACAAACCCACTTTAACGTGATGTCTTTAATTATTCATACATTCGATGACCAAAAACACAATAAAAATGTGTT
>OLKM01003582.1:0-12939 GCA_900291075.1 Melanogrammus aeglefinus | reverse complement strand
GTTGATAAACCCAGCGCAAGCCAATGAACGGGGATATCGCCGAGCACGCGTTGAACCAGCGTGTTATGAGCATAACTCGACAGGTGACTGAAGAGCTCCAGGAAGAGGGCGCGGCGTGACAGACACAGGCGAGCGCCGCTCCATCTCCGGTTGCCCCACTCCGTATCCGATGTCCGTTGGACTGAGGGGTGGAACCCGGAGGAAAAGGCTGGCGTGCCAGAAGCCGCGCAGAAAGTGTCGCCACACCTGAAGGTACTGGGGACCGCCCCCTGTCGGAAACGATGTCCAGCCGGATGCCCGTGAAGGCGGAACCACTGAGGGACCAAGGAGTCCGCGTCCTCCCTCGAGGGGAGCTGGGAGCGGCACACACACAGCCTTGGAAGAAACCGGTCTTCCGGGGTCGGAGATGTGGTGTCTGACACATTCGGAACGGGGGCAGGCGTGACGAAATCCAGGGGCGACGTGGACCCAAGGTCGGCTGCGGAATGGTAGGGGCGAAGCAAAGACGGAACGGGGGCGGTGTTTGAGGTCTTTTCCGTTCGCGAGGTCGCGCATGCCGCGATGAACGCGCGGGCGTCCGCGTCCATGGATGACCACCCAGAACCCGCCGGCGGAATGAAGGTCCAGAGTACGGGGATCCTGGTGGCAGTGAGCTTAGAGGCATGAGCCCCAGAGTAGTACCCTGGACCGAACAGCGTCTTGGAACAAACAGGCCGATCGGAGACCAGAACCAGGTCTGAGCCCTGCTGCCTCTGCGCCCGCGGCAGCCGCGGACCTCAATCTCCCAGGGAGTGTGGGCGACAACAGTACCTGGCGGGCAGGATGCCTTCGGACCGGAGGCAGGGGTCCTCGGGGAGTACAGGCGAGACAGGGCTCATCGGCTTCGCCGTCTCGGAACGCGGCGACGGTAAGTGAGGGGCAAAATTGAAATCGCCCCAGAAGAATAAAGGCCCACCTGGCCTGTCGGAATCTTATCTCTAGCCGACTGATATAAGCCAGATTGACGGTTCCGGGTCCAGACAATGAACGGATGGTTCAGCTCCCTCCAGCCAATGCCCGCCACTCCTCCAGAGTCGCGATTTTACGGCCAAGAAGCTCGCGGTTTACCGAACGTCGTAGTTTCCTCTCTGGCGCGGGACAGCGGCGGGAGAAGGAAGGCGCAGGGATGAAGCTTGTGGTCGGAGGTGGAGCCGCTGGAGAGGACGCGCGCCACCCCCGAGATCAGAAGCGTCGGCCTCCACGCACAAACTGGAGAGGCGGATCCGGGCTGGGTAAGTATAGGGGCAGAAGACGAAACGTGAATTGAGGTCCCGGAACGCGTTCTCAGCCTCCGGGGTCCATGAAAAGGGCTCTTGGTAAGGTCAAGAGGCTGTGAGAGGTGCGCGCGACTTACTGTAGCCCGAATAAACCGCCGGTAAGTTGGGCGAATCCAAGAACCTGCTGTAGTGCTTGCGGGTCGAGGGAGTGGCCACTCAGCAACCGCAGAGACATTAGAGGATCCATCTGATCTGGCCTGGCCGATGATATAACCCAGAAAGGAGAACGGAAGGCACTGGAATTCCGCACTTCTCCGCTGACATAGAAGGCGATTCCTCCAGCTAAACGCTGTAGGACCTGCCAGGACGTGAACCCGGTGCCTCCTACCACGGATCTCGAAAGATAGGTATGTATCGTCAATGTAAACGAACACGGAGCGGTCTCACAAAGCATGTCCCCGGAGGGACATCAGTTGACGGCAATGACTGGAAGACAGCAGGGCGTTGGTGGAGACCCAAGGGCATCACTAGGTACTCGAAGGAACCACAAATTGTAACGCGTTTTCACCACCCCCTCCCCTGGGATGCGAACCAGTGGTATGGCTTGCGCAGAGTCAAGTTGGTGAAAAACCCGCACCCAGGATGGGGAACGAAGGCGGAAACTAATGAGGGGCAAGGGATACTTGTTCTCAACCGTGATGTTCTTTAACGCACGTAGTCGTGCCATGCAGGACGAAAGGCGAGCCAGTCCTTCGTTCCCCACGAAGCAAGAACCCCGCTCCCTCACCGGAGAGGAGGAGGGGGCACTGATCCAGCGGAGGAGGGATCTCCGATGTACCGTGCTGCCATAAGGAACTCCGCGGCTCCGGCCGAGAAAGGTTGCAAGCAGGCGGATCTCCCCGGGAGGGGAGCCCCGGAAAGAAAGGTCGATAGCGCAGTCGTAAGGACGGGGGGGGCGAGGGACAAAGCGCGGTGATCTACCCTGAACACCTCCTCCAGGTCGTGGTATCTTCCTCCGGATACGGGGGAGTGTTAGGGGGGCGCCGTAGGGACCCAAGCGCAAGGACACAGTAGACGGAGACAAGGGTCTCAAGGAAGCGGGTTTAATGCACGCCCAGGCGGAATAGTCAGACAAGCAGCGCGGAATCAAGAACTGGCAAGGAGATGTCAGACAGGCGGGGTCGGAGAGCAGGCAGGAATAGTCAGACAGGCGGGAGATCAGGAACCGGCAGGAAGAGTCAACAGGTAGGGTCGGAGAGCAGCAAGGATAGTCAGACAGTGCGGGGTCGGAGAGCAGGCAGGATAGTCAGACAGGCAGGGATCAGGAACCGGCAGGAGAGTCAAGACAGGCGGGGGTCGGATAACAAGCAGGCAGGTAGCAGACAAGGGCTCGGCGCAGGCGGTATCAGGACGGCAGTCAGGCAGGCAGGGGTTCGTGCAGGAGGATAACTAGGAGGGAAGAGAGAATGTTACCTAAGGAGGACAGGCTAAAAGAGACTGAGGTCCATAACGCTAGTGGGATCAGATACTAACTAGGCAAGGGTAAAGACGAACTGGCGTCGGCTGTCGGAGAACCCAGGCTGAAGTAGGGAAGGGATGATTGCCAACTGCCGACACGTGTGCGAGGGAAAGAAAGCGCCGGCGTCATTGCCACTTACGATGGCAGTAGTGGACCACGTAGCAGGGCGCGCGTGACAGTGTGTGTGTGTGAGTGTTGTGTGTTGTTCGTGTGTGTGTGTGTGTGTGTTGCGTGGTGTGTGTGTGTGTGTGTGTGCTGTGTGTGTGTGGTGTGTTTTGTTGGTGTGTGTGGTGTGTAAGAGACAAAAGTGTAAATTATTAAGCCCAGATGGAATTTGTTTGAATTGGAGAAAGAATAATGTGATACGTATTAAGAATGAAAGACTAACAGAGCAGTCTCTTTGGCCGCACAATAAGGTTGGTCCTATATTATCTGCATGTGTTTTAGTTTGATCTCCGTAGCGGTGGCGCATCGTTCTCCCGCTCCAGGGATGGACGTATGAAACACACAAACCCTCGACCACGGGTGCCGGCGAGCCTCACCCCGCACGCAGCCAGGGGAGGAAGGGAGGAAGGAAGGAGGTAGGGTAGGAGTTATGGAGAGCAGCCGAGGCCGCCCAGCTGGCAAGCGGGAAACACTAGCGGGATGGATCGCTGCGTCCTCCGAGACCGCACGAAACTCCGAGGAGCTCAGAGACTCGCTCAGAGAGCCGCGAAGAGGCTCTGATGAGCCCGGAGCGGGACGCGGAGGAACAAGGGGGAGACATGAGGAAGAGCAGTCAAAACCGGAGAGAAGTAACGGCACTATGATCTGTTATATAAATATATCATACATAAATTAAACACATCATACAATAATTATCAGGCTTTATAATAATAATTAGAAAAGAGTTATATATTAAATTAATGTGGCTTGATGCGTTTCAATACAGTTGTAATGGTGGTGTGTGTTGTGTGGTGTGTGCTGTGTGTGTCGTGTGTTGTGTGTGTGGTGTGTGTGTGCGTGCGTGCGTGCGTGTGTGTGTGTATGCTGTGTGTGCCATTATGCTTTTTCAATGTAATGGCAGATTAAATTGGTGCATTCGTAATGCCTGTGAGTCTATTTGTGTAGGCCTTTTCATGTTTTTTTTTGCGTGTCAGTGTGATCTGTGGTCGTGTTCTGAGTGTGTGTGTGTGTGGTGTGTGTGTGTGTGTGTGTTGTGTGTGTGTTGTGGGGGGTGGGGTTTTTTTGGGTTTTGGGGGGGTTGGGGGGTTGGGGGGTTGGTTTTGTTTGTGTGTGGTGTTGTTGTAGTTGTGTGTGTGTGTGTGTGTGTGTGTGTGTGTGTTGGTGTGCCCCATATGTCGTCAGTAATGGCAATTAAATTCATTGGTAAATGCCCATAGTGTACGTCTATTAGTGAAAAGGCTTTCTGATGTTTGTGTTGCGTGTCTGTGTGTCTGTGCTGTCCGTGTGAGTGTGTGTTTGTGTGTGTGTGTGTATGTGTGGTGTGTGTGTGTGTGTGTGTGTGTGTGTGTGTGTGTGTGTGCGCGCGTGCGTGCGCTGATGCATGTTTGTCTGCGTGTCTGTGTGGAGGCTTGAGAGAAATAGACAGAGAGGGCGCGAGAGCGACATTATATTATATTATAGTATCGCTGTTATAGCTATAACAGCAAAACAATGCTAACAATCAGCGTCCAGTACCATCCCTCTCCACGAGGCTGCGTCCAGTAGATTGCCAGGCGTTTGGCTGTCTACGTAAACGTGAATTTTCAGGATTCAAACTGGAACATACTTGAAAACAATTTCAATTGATCTGCTATAGAGGCAGTTCAACACAAATCTGTGTTTAATGAAATATATTGTAAGTTATGTTTCTTTATTCGAGAAACGTGCAACATTTTCAAATGTATAATCCAGGTAAACCGAAATTTGTTGACATTGCTATGGAATTCCATTGCATTAGTGTGCACAGTTTGTTCACCTATTTTACAATTTATAGCTTAATATTGCATATTTCTACCCATTAGCAAGAAACGCGCGTACCAACCCGTCCACCCCACACAGCAATGATGTTGATCCTGACTTATTCATTTCACGAACACGTAAGAAATACAGATTCCACGACGAGAACCCACTTATAACGTGATTGTCTTTATTATTCATATTGGGACCAAAAACAATAAAAATGTGTTTAAAAAAACATAGTCCCAGTCTTCTCTTTGTATAGTCCCCTTCTTCTCTTCTCTTAGACGACGTCAAAGTTACACAAAGTTACAACCTTTGATGTCAAAATACAAAATCACATTGGAGACATTATAGAGAATATAATAATAACAGCAATCTATTCTTAAAAGGATTCCTTATTTACAACAGGCGAACGGAATTCTTAAATAAAAAGTAGTGCATTATGGGTAATTATTAGGTGATACAGAGAAAGTATCTTAGAAGGTTTTCCGCAGTCTCAACATTGTCGATAATGAATAGCTTGTTTTAAAGTTATGTTGGAGTACAGCTCGTAGAAGTTCAGAAGTTAGTGAGTTCTATATTCAATAATGTTTTCCTCGTTGTTGAGGTTGTTTTGAAAAGTCCCGCCCCTCAGGTCCACTGCTATATCCCCCATGTGACTGAAGTCCACCGCCCCGTCACTCTCGAGACTGACCGCTATACCCATGGTTTTGGGAAAACAAAAAAAAAGAAACTGAAGTCCCGCCTCACTCTGACCAGCGAGTGGTAGATGGTAGAGGTACTAGTAGTAGTGGTCAGTGGTAGAAGTAGTGGTAGTAGTGGTAAGTGGTAGTGTAGTGGTAGAGGTAGTGAGACGGTAGTGTAGTGTTAGTGTAGAGGTAGTGGTAGTGTCAGTGGTAGAGTAGTGGTAGTGGTAAGTGGTAGCGGTAGTGGAGTAGTGGTAGGGTAGAGGTAGAGGTAGTGTAGTGGGTGAGGTAGTGGAGAGTGTTAGCGGCAATCCAATGGTTCACGCTCCTCACTCACAACTCACTAGCCCTCATCCACTACCAACTAGAATTCCCATGCTACCAATTCACCCCTCGAACTGAACCACCAAGGGGTAGGGCTGCTAATCTTTCTAGGGATTTGGGAAAAACGCAACACTTTGCTACAGTCACTGCATCGTTTACTTCGGTGCACGTAAGGCGACTACGTAGTTAACGTTTGCACAGTGATTTTTCTTCTCCGGGGCCGCGTGTCACACACAAGCTTTTTTGAAACCTGCTTTATGACACTCAGTTACTAGCTAAATGGCGATTAACAATTAAAAATCCAATCAAATATAAGTAGAACGCTAAAAATGTAAATTAGGAACGCTCATAAATGTAATTGTAGAATAAGTGTAATTCATTCTTGTCGCGGCTCCGTAAACGATAATCGAGAATGTTCGCGAACCTTCCTACGTCATTCGAGCGGGCGATCGTGACCGTGTCATCATGTTCTAGCAGGTTGGAATGGATTACGTAACCGGTACAAATTTGGCACCCGGTACCAAATTTGGGTGTGACACCACCATTAGTCTGTTGTGCTATATGGTATGCAAATGTGACCCAAAGCATTCTCGGAAATTTCCTCTGGCCCTCCCTTCGCCGAGTCAGCAAATCTGAAATCCTCGCTCTGAAAGGGCTAGATTCAATACCCCTCCCCCTCGTTAATGTCCACTACCACCTACATGCAAAGAAGCCCATTGGACACCACTACCCTCTGCGGGAAGACGCGCGCCAATTTAGGGATAGGGTCACGAGTAGTCTAGGGGGTTAATTGGGTCAGGTCCATAGTTTGGTCAGTCAGGGGACTGGGATGTAGGGTTGTGATAGCGTTGGCTTCCAGTGTCCAAGTGATTCACTATCCGGTCACTAGGAGTTAGGGTTAGGGTTAGGGTTCACTCGCTGGGTCCAGACCCGCGGGGGGGCCGGGGCCCGGCGGCCTGGGGGCCCGGAGGTCAGGGGCCCCCTGAAGGGAGGAGGGGTGTGGTAGGGGCTGAACCTCAGCCATGGCTGGGAGCCTCGCGGGCTGGGGGGCCTCTTGGTGGCGGTGGTGGGCCCCGAGGGGGGGGCCAATCCCGGGGCCCACCCTGCAGGCCTCATCGCCCCCCCAGGAAGGAGGCCGTAGGGGTGGGGAGCCCCCCTTCTCCTTCCCCTCCTCCATACTGGGACACGGGGACCCCCTGGAGACAGAGACCAGGATGAGTCATGTGTGTGGAGGTCTACGGTAGAGAGACTTATGTTTAATAGACCAGACAGGCTGCGATGGGGGCGTGGCCGGCCTCTGAAGCCCTTGAGAACCACGATGGCACACTGTGGGTCAAGGGCCATAGACTTTTTACTATTTTTCGATTTACTCTTTTCGACAAGGCTGTTTCTTCTCCTGTCCTGAACGGTCAGGAAAGCAACCTGTCTGTCTGTCCCCCTACCTGAGGAGAGCACCTGTCTGTCTGTCCTTCCCATCCTGATATCTGATGTCTTCCTCTTACTGAGCAGTGCACGCTGTCTGTCTGTCCTCCCTACCTGAGGAGAGCACCTGTCTGTCTGTCCTCCCCTCTACCTGAGGAGAGCACCTGTCTGTCTGTCCTCCTACCTGAGGAGAGCACCTGTCTGTCTGTCCTCTTATCTGAGGAGAGCATCTGTCTGTCTGTCCTCCTACCTGAGCAGAGCACCTGTCTGTCTGTCCTCCTACCTGAGGAGAGCACCTGTCTGTCTGTCCTCTTACCTGAGCAGAGCACCCTGTCTGTCTGTCCTCCTACCTGAGCAGAGCACCTGTCTGTCTGTCCTCCTATCTGAGGAGAGCACCTGTCTGTCTGTCCTCCTACCTGAGGAGAGCACCTGTCTGTCTGTCCTCTTACCTGAGCAGAGCACCTGTCTGTCTGTCCTCCTACCTGAGAGAGCACCCGTCTGTCGTTCTCTACCTGAGGAGAGCCACCTGTCTGTCTGTCCCCTACCTGAGCAGAGCAAACCTGTCTGTCCTGTTCCTCCTTACCTGAGGGAGCACCTGTCCTGTCTGTCCTCGTCTGAAGCATGTCGTCTGTCCTCCTACCCTGAGGAGAGCACCTGTCTGTCCTGTCCTATCTAGACATCAGCTGTCTGCTGTCCTTTCTCTGTGGAGCACTGTCTGTCCCTACCTGAGGAGAGCACCTGTCTGTCCTCCTATCTGAGGGGAGCACCTGTCTGTCCTCCTCCCTGAGGAGAGCACCTGTCTGACTCCTACCTATCAGCTGAGTCAGCATTATCTCGCCCGGCGCCACGACGCAGATCTTCTCGTGGGAGAAGGCGGCACCGGCCGGGGTTCAGGAACACCGCCTGCGGATACGCTACCCAGCTTGAGTCAGGGCTGTGGGTGAGAATAGACCCCAACGCAGACAGACCCCCCGCGGTCAGCCATGCAGCGGGCAGCACACTGTCTCTGGCCACGCCCCGCTCGCCCTGCTACTTGTCCCGCTCCCGCTCCGTCTCGCCGTGGGGTCGGGAGGGTTTGGGGGTCGTTCTGTGGAGCGCGCCGTGTCTGTTCCCGGACCCCGGGTGTTGGGGCTCCAGAGGGGGGGAGTCCTCCGGTCGGGGTGGAGGTCCAGAGGAGAACCCAGGGCCCTCCCCGCGACGCGGAGCGGGTCTCCGGGGACCCCTGCTGCGGAGGACTGAGGTCTTCATCGGCTCTCTCCGCGTCCTATCCCGTCTGAGAGGAGGCAGAGCGTGTTTTCCATTGGTTTGATACATATACTGATTCACTGCCAACAGACGATCTGATTGGATAGCAACGGGGTCTCATCCAACTGAGTAGGTGTGGCTTTGATTCCCTTCTTCCAACCAGAATGTGTTTCACTCACAGTGACTCATTCACTTCATTGGACGAACACAAACATCATCCACCAATTACCCGTAATTTACAGATGGAAGCCATCTGTCATTGAAAGACAAAAGAAATGTCACTCAGTATAACTATAGAGTAGAGGCTGTTCTCCAACACTCCACTGAATGAAATCCTGTGGAGACATCAGGCGGATCAAACCCAGTATCTTTCATAGACCAACACCCCTAACCACGACACTATCACTCCCTTTATGACACAAGGTACAACCCCTGTGAGACACCAACTCATCTGCAACTCAGATTCATTGGGGTTACTAGGTGTTAAAGAGCAAGCACCCTGGTTGGCCGTCGGGATGGAGGCGGGCCCCCTGGCGGCCGTCAATGACAGGAAGGAGTCGTCTGAGTCCGTGTCCTGGGCGGCCGGGCTCTCCTCTCCTCTCTGAGGGTCTCCAATGCTTCCTGACGGGGAGGGGCGGAGATGAGGTCATCACACACTCGACAGGTGAAGGTCATCACACGACCAGGTGAGCGTCATCACACGGAGGAGAGATGAGTCATCACACGGGAGGGTGAGGTCCATCACACGGGGAGGTTGAGGTCATCACACGAGGAGGCATCATACGAGGTGATTCATCACACGGTGAGGACGAGAAGATGAGGTCATCACACGAGAGGTGAGGTCATCACGGCGCGGAGGTGAGTCACACAGAGGTATGAGGTCCATCACACGGGACGATGAGATGAGGTCATCACACGAGACGTGAGGTCATCACACAGGGGAACGAGAGTTCAGTCATCAACAACTATAGTGATGAGGTCAGCACGACGAGAGAGATGAGTGTCATCACATAAGAGATGTGATGAGGCCCCATTACACAGAGGGACGAGATGTGGTCATCCACAACACATAGATGGAGTCTCATCAGAACGACAGATGAGGTCCATATGAAGAGAGATGAGGTCATCACAATGAAACACGAGGTCACCACAACGATGATGAGGTCATCCCACATGGACCAGAGGTCAGGGGTCAAGTCTCCTCCCGTGTGAGTCACTGGTCGATGGCAGAATGGGAACAGACCTTAGGTTGACGTTACCTCTTCTCTCGTCTTCCGTTTCCTGCGTCTCTGAAGCCTTTAGCAAACGGGTTGTTGTCTATCTTCAGCTGCGTGATCTGGAGATGAATCAGCGCTGAGTCAGAAAAAACCTGCTCACTGAAGGGGATGTTCTGTTTATGTATGTTGATAACATAGGTTCTATGTTATTAAGGTTGATAACATCTTCGTATATTATTTGTGTTGATACATTTGTAACATGACATACGTGTATGTGTATAGTACGTAGTATTGTATGTATGTATGTATGTAATTGTACGACTATGTAATGTATGTATGCTCAATTGTATGTTGCATGTTATGTATCTGTATGCTGACGTGACGTCAGAGTATGTACAATTCTTTTCCACTCATGTCTACCTTCTGTAGTTGATCTAACTTTCTGGCTCTCTGTTTATAATAAAGCTGTCCGAAGCTAGAGGAAGCTGATGCGATGGTGGATTGGTCAATTACTCTGATACCCTGTGAGAGAGATATACCGTGAGAGAGTGAGAGAGAGGAGAGAGAGAGAGAGAGAGAGCTCGACTGCTATAGACAGAGAGAGAGGGAGAGTGTTCCAAGAGAAGAGGAAGATGGGGAATGCGATGATGAGAGTGAGAGTGGTAGAGATAGTTCAAGGACCTTGAGAGAGAGAGCAGAGGAGAATGAGAGAGAGAGGAGAGAGAGAGAGAGTGGAGAGAGAGAGAGAGAGAGAGGAGAGAGAGAGAAGAGGAGAAGAGAGAGAGAGAGAGAGAGAGAGAGAGACGAGAGGGAGAGTGAGGGGAGAGGAGAGGGAGAGGACGAGGAGAGAGAGAGAGAGAGAGAGGAGGAGAGAGAGAGGAGAGAGGAGAGAGAGAGAGAGAGAGAGAGAGAGAGAGAGAGAGAGAGAGAGAGAGAGAGAGAGAGAGAGAGAGAGAGAGAGAGAGAGATAGGGAGAGGGAGAGGGAGAGAACACCAGTCCTACTGGGAGAACTGGAGTGTCGCTACCTTGTCGTTCTGGTAGGCGGTGACGGCTATGAACTCCGTCTCCGGGAACACGATGGTGCGGAAGGTGCTGTAGGGCAGCCTGAGGATGTCGTTGGTCCTCACGATGTGGAACCGTGGCTGGTACTTGTGCATCGAGTTCAGAATGGTCTGGAAAGCACGAAGAAATTAGTGCACTTCAAAAAAAAAGATCCAGTGTGCAATATATTAAGTTTTTTTTAATTATATGCTTACAACCTACAAAATATTGTACAATATAAAATTTAAAAAAGGTGTGTATTTTATGTAACGGTTGGGAAAACATAGAAAATCATACGAATAGGCCTAACAATATTTTTAATCAAATGTTAAATCAGCAAAACGCCAATTTTACTTTGACTTATTCCTTTTTTACCCACATATCCGTGCTTATCCGACGTGTTGTTGGTGAGTTTGAGCTTGTGGAAAGCCACCGGCTTGGACATCCACTGTTCTCCGGTGGACGGGCTCTCCGGGTGGATGTACATCCGTCTGGGCATCTCCGGGTCGGCCTGGCCCGCCACCGTCCACCACGAGTGGTTGAACTTGTAGCGCCGGTCGTCCGCCGCCACGATGTCCATCAGGAGGATGTACTTGGACCCGGGATCCAACCCGCGGACGGTCACTTTGAACGGAGGAAACATTCTTCTGGAACCGGATATAATCCAGAGAACAGGAAATCAGGATTTGGATCATTTGATGTTAACATTTAGACATTTACATTTAGTGCATTTAGCAGACGCTTTTCTCCAAAACGACTTACACTAAGTAGCCTACATTTGTCAGAGGATATGATAAGTTCATATTATTGATATTACGGATTTTGTAATATATATCTTATCTTTATCTAACGACAATATCCCCAAAGCCAGCAGGGAAAGTATACTAGGCCTACTTCTAAAATCTAAAGAGAAAATCTGTAGTAGTCCCATACACTTTTTTTGTTTCACAATCCCAATCGATGTATTTTTGGATAACTAGCATATCGCCGTTGCTCTCGCACTTTTCCCTAAATTTCCGCAGATAATCATTTATCGTTTAAATTGAATTGAGAAACACGTGTGCGTATATTTACCTCCCGGACTTGGTGATGACCATCTCCGTCCCCATGTGATGGAACTCCCCCCACAGACCACCCGCCTCCAGGGTGACTCTGGGATCTATCCGCGGGGCGTCTCCTCGCCGAGACCGCGCAGAGCGACCCCTCGAACATGGTGTGGGTGTTGACCCCCCTCTCCCGGTTCCCGCTGGGGTCCGGGAAACGTTTGCCGAGGATACCGGGGGGTAACGGGAAACCGGGGAGAAACGGAACAGTGGCCACAAAGTCGGTCATGTCGGCCGCGCGGCAGGGACGGAATGGGGCGCGAGCCACTCAGCGTCTCCGGCGCTGAGTGGTAGGGGGGTGGGGGGGTCCCAAGGGTGCACACGACGCGTCTACATCCAACGTGTCGATGAACATTACGTGAAGCTACATTACGCATCGTATGAGAGGCTATCAAGGACTTAAACAATTGTAACCGGAATATGTTTCACTTTAGGAGAGCAGCCGCGGTCTGCATCGCGCGTAAAGAGAAGGAGAGATGAGAAGAGTTCAGACGCAGCGTAAAGGCTGAGGTGAGTTGAGAAGAGTCCAGACGCATGAGATAGAGGCTGGTCACTAGTGGTCAGATGAACTACAAAGGAATGTGCCTCAGATCAAATCCATCCTAATCCATTTGTGTGACTTAAGAATGCAACGTGCTGAGTCTCAGGGGGTGAAGCTTGAGCGTAGATACCAGACTGTCAGAGGGACTGGTTGGATTCTCTAGGTTTCACCTGACCACTCTTATTTAGCATTTTTTTTATGCATTAAAGAATGCAGTCATCCAACGATTTAGTTTTTCATCTAGACACGCACACATCCAAAAGAGAGTTGGGGTCTACTTTCATCTGGTTGACAAACAATACAATTTACAATTATAATTCAGCTGGAAGACCGCCAACCCTTTCAACTCTACCTACTTACCTACGGACATATTGCCCTTGAAAATAGACACGTGCAGAAAGGCCCGATGGGAGCAACGTGGTTGGACTCATTGGAGCCTGTAGATGTCCTTTGGAAGGGGTTAGGTCGATTGCAAATTTAGTCAACTTTCCACTTACAGGTTTAGGGATAAAAACTCCAATGAAATCCCATATCTCCAGAACGCAAGTTCGTAACGTGATGGGGGTGACATTTTTGGACTTGGTGGGGCCTGTAGATGTCAATTAATGGCATGGTTTGTGTGGAACAATAGTGGTTGTGG
>OLKM01003581.1:20000-33704 GCA_900291075.1 Melanogrammus aeglefinus | reverse complement strand
TCGGTCCGACCCTGAATCTGCAGGAATTATGTTTCTAGCCCCTTCCTAGGTCGACCAAAATCACTTAAAACCAATCCAATGGATATTTTTTTTTCTGCGTCTTAATTTGGTCACCGTTGTAAGTGACCATGGCGTATAAGCGGGAGTTAAGCGGGATAATGCCCTTTGAGGGTTAGGGTTAGGGTTGCTTTCGCTTTCGACTTCGCGGAGGCAACCGTCCTTCGGAAGGTTCACGCCTCCACTTCGTCCATTAATTCCTGCTAATTGACACCTCAAAGGGCATTATCCCGTTTATACCACGGTCACTTACCAACGGTGACCAAATTAAGACCAGTTGCATTGACTCTGGACTTGATGAAACACAGCGGACCAACACCAGCAGCTGACATGGCTCCCCAAACCATTGCTGACTGTGGGAACTTCACACTGGATTTCAAGCAACTTGGATTTAGCTTCCTCCAGACTCTAGCACCTTGATTTCCAAATGAAATACAAAACTTGCTTTCGTCTGAAAACAGGACTCTGGACCACTATGCAACTGTCCAGGTGCTTCTTTTCCATAGCCCAAGTCAGACGCTTCTTCCGTTGTCTTGAGTTCAGGAGAGGCTTGACCATGGGAATACGGCTATTGTAGCCCATTTCCCGGACACGTCTGTGAACAGTGGCTTTTGATACCTGGACTCCAGCTTCAGTCCACTGTCTTTGAAGCTCCCCCCAAATTCTGGAAGCGGCTCTTCTTCACAATGCTGTTAAGGCTGCGGTCCTCTCTCTTGGTTGTGCAGCGTTTCCTGCCACATTTCCTCCTTCCAACAGACTTTTTGTGAATGTGTTTTGAAACTGCACTCTGTGAACAGCCTGCTCTTTTGGAAATTTCTTTTTGTGTCTTACCCTCCTGATGGAGGGTGTCAATGATGGTCCTCTGGACAGCAGTCAGGTCAGCAGTCTTCCCCATACTTGTGATTTAGTTCACTGAACCAAGCTGAGTTTTTAAAGGCTCAGGGAAACCCTTGCAGGTGTTTAGAGTTAATTAGACGATTCAAGTGATTAGTTAAATAGCCTGCTATTATACTTTTTCATGATATTCTAATATTTTCAGATAGGATATTTGAGTTTTCTTAAGCTTTATGCCATAATCAGCAATATTAAAACGACAAAAGGCTTGCAACATTTCAGTTGATGTGTAATGAATCCAGAATGTATGAACTTTTTCATGTTTTTAGTTGCATTACAGAAAATAAAGGACTTTATCACAATATTCAAATTTTCAGAGACAGTCCTGTATCTATCGTGTTGGGAGTAACGCGTTACAAAAGTGGCTATGGCCATAACCACTATGTAGGTCTAGCAATAAAGGACTTTATCACAATATTCTAATTTTCTGAGACAGTCCTGTAGATACGTAGATAGATAGATAGATAGATAGCCAATTTTGTAACGTGTTATTCCCAACACGATAGATAGATAGATACATAGCTTATGGCCATAGCCACTTTTGTGGCTGAACACCAGAATGGAAGAGATCGAACTTCTTGACCCCACGCCTGATTGGCTCCTGGCCTGGGATTTTGCAACATTGTATACCTTTTCAAAACCCTCTGACCAACCCTATATAAGCCTACCTCTCATTCAGTCTACCGACTGGCTAGAGACAAGCTGCTTTTTGCTCTGCTCTGGGATTTTGCAACATTGTATACCTTTTCAAACCCTCTGACCAACCCTATATAAGCCTACCTCTCATTCAGTCTACCGACTGGCTAGAGACAAGCTGCTTTTTGCTCTGCTCTGAGATTGACGTCATCACTATATCTCTAATACCCGAGCGTCGATTTGGTTGCAGGTAAAAGAATTGCAATAATGCTCTGGGAGGACCCAGAGCCGGAAGTCCCGGCTTTTCTTGAGGTTGCTGCGGACAACACCAGCAGTGTGCTGGAACCCTTTCTGAAGGCCAAGTCTGCCTCAGAATTCCTACGAGACGAGGAGGTTGTTTGTCCCCTATCTGCGGCATGCTGCGACGGCGAGATGGCATCCTTGGATTTCACTTTCGACATTGATGGGATTGTGTTGGAAGTGAGGGAGCTCAGCGCCCTCAATACCGGGGTCAATTTTCTGACGATGAAGTGGCCCCCAGTGTTGGCTCCCCACTACCACTTTGTAAAAAAACACGTTGACTTGGCGGG
Organism: Melanogrammus aeglefinus; assembly: GCA_900291075.1. Taxonomy (NCBI): domain Eukaryota; kingdom Metazoa; phylum Chordata; class Actinopteri; order Gadiformes; family Gadidae; genus Melanogrammus; species Melanogrammus aeglefinus. Next base: position 31,527 of record OLKM01003581.1, on the reverse strand, counting down.
GCTCAGTGGAAAGGAGCAGCGGATGCTCAAGCACGTACATGGCACCTACATAGCCATTACAGACGGGGGGTTCTTTATGAACCTCACAGTCATGCCATCGAACGTGGTCACGGATGACTTCCGGAGCGACGCACATTATGGGGCTGTTCAAGCACGGGCCATAATGGAGCGAGTGTTCCTGTCCTTCAAGGAGAGAGTGAAGGCACTTGGACCGAAGGACAAAGGTAGGGCCACAGTGAGGAAGAACAACATTTCTGATTTTTCCAAGTGGGAATGTCCTGCTCCAGGACCAGAGGTTCCTCTTGGGGATCCTCGATGAGGCCATTGCTTGGGGAGACGGAGAACCAGGACTTCAAAAATCTTGAAAAACCCTCAGCAGATTTGGCCCAAAAGTCGGAGGAGCCCTGGTATTGCCAGGTAATGGCCGCCAGGGAAAGCGAGTGGAGGCAGTTTCCATCCATGCTGGCCTCACTATTTCCAGTGCAGATGAGGGCACACACCTCATGTGGTCTCGGGGGGGGCTGCAGGAACTGGTGGGGCAGCGAGGGCAGCTGTTCAGCTGCTGCATGTCAATGTTCCAGGCTGCCAATTTTTCCTCCACCCTGGATGGCCTGGCTGCTGATTGTGGCATGGCCTGGCTGCTGATTGGTCAACTGAGCTGAGCAGCGTGTTGAAGGCCCCGAACGTGCTGTTCCTGCAGATGTACACCGACAGCCCTCACAGGAAGCTTTCGAGGGCCTTCCGCCACCCTGTGAGTGGCTGCATTGCTACGTGCGGCCACATGCATTGGACAACCGGGGCAAAAATGTTCCAAAGAGCTCGTGATTACCTGGCGCACATGGGGGATCTGGAGGAGAAGTTGGTGGGCCAGATGTCCATGAGGGTGGAGCAGGTCTGCAAATTCAGGGCTGGCGTGGAGGGGGTGCCTGCGTCCTTGGAACCGCAGAGCCTTTTCGGCATGGAGGAGCTTCGGTGCCTTTTGAGGACCAGGCCGCTGGTGGTCCCCTTCAAGGACACTGCTGACGGGAGTGGGGTGGTGACCGCATTGAGGGCGGTCACCAGACACTACGTGGTGGAGCTAACCGGCCTGATGAGGAACAGCAACGGACTCGGGGGGTTCCTCTCAACCTGGTCCGCCTACCAGGCTGAGCTGGCTCTGGAGGAGGTGTTCTGGGGCCACCCGCTGTGCCAGGAAGACCGAGTGTATTCCGTCAGCCTGGGGACCGCGAGCGCTGACGCCAACTCCCTCACCCACTACAGAGGCTTCCCTGCCCAGGCCCTCCCTTCTTCTGCAGCAGCTGGGATCGAGCCGCCACCGCTGAGAAACTGGACCGGGGACAGGGAGCAAGCCGAGCGGATAAAGAGACTCTTCAGATTTTGTGAGTCCATCGAGGGGACCGTTCCGGTGCTGGGGGGTGCACTGTGGATGGTCTTCCTCGAGGACTGCTACTCGAAGACGTTGTTGAACCCGCTGGGGGCGCTGCAGGGACCGCAGCCACCGGGCAAGGTTGCCAAGTCGGTCGAGGTGGAAAAGGTGACAGAGGACCTTGCCACACGGGACTCCTTCCGCCACCCCAGTGCATTTGGTCGGGCAAGGGAAATTGCCAAGGCCAAAGGCCATGACATCAAGGACCTGCTGACCCAAGGCCTGGACCAGCTCGACTTGAAGTTCCTGCCCCATTACACCCTCAGGGACATCAGGAAGAGGAAAGTGCTCTCGTGGGAGGACGGCAGGTTTGTGGAGGTGCTGAGGCCCGGGCAAAAGCCCTGTGAAGAGAGCTGGGCAGCAGGCTTGACGGAGGCGGTCTGTAGGGAGATCGAGGCCAGGTCTCTCTCGTTCCCGAAGAACATCGAGGTCTTCAGGGAAAATGGCTTCCCATGGATGCGGCAGCTCCTACAGCGGCTCTCCCCGCGTATGGCGGATAAAGAGAGGATCATCGTCCTCACGTTCCTGTCGTGCGTGGGGATGTTGATGAGGGGGGAGTATGTCGTGTACCAACACCTCAAATCCCTCTTGGCTGTACTGCCGATCCCCCAGTCGAAGATGGTGAAGATGAGGATTCAGGTTGCGTTCCCAGGTTTCGCAGATCAAGAATGCTACCATTTTTCTGCTGGACCCGGACATCAGCACGAAGCACCAGGGCCTGGTTCACCGGCCACAGATTTGGACCAAAGAGGAAGAGGGGGGAGGGGGATGAGGAGGAGAAGAAGGAAGAAGAGGTGCTGGAAGACGTCCAAGAGGTGGATCAGGAAGAGGAGCAGCCAGTCCAACCACGGACCACTTTCGAGGGCCATACCAGCCACCAGCCGTCGCGCGTGGAGAGCGAGGAGGAGCTCCGAATGGCTGACTGGAAAGAGCCAGACTGCAGCAAGAAGGCCTTCCTTGAGTACATCCGTCGCTGCACCGAGGCTTCTGTGCCGTACCGTTCGTACTCGGCCATTCAAAATGAAGAATGAGTAGGGTTAGGGGCAGGGTTAGGGTTAGGTTGATTCTCCGGCATTCAAACTGAAGATGAGTAGGGTTAGGGTCAGGGTTAGGGTTAGGGTAAGGGGTTAGGGGTTAGGGTTAGGGTTAGGGTTAGGTTAGGGTTAGGGGTTAGGGTTAGGTTGGGGTTAGGGCGCCCTCTTCTGTACAAGACGCAGCAGCGCGGAGGAACACCGACAGGCATCTCAAGTTAAACTGCGTCATGCAAGGAAGAGAGGAGAGCACGGGCACAAGCAGTAAAATATAGTATAAACAATGACTATAGCTTAGAATAAAAACAAATTGGATAAAAATAATAATAGTGGTTATAATAATATTAACAACCATTACTATAATTAAAATAAGATAAAATAGAATAAAATGAATAAAAGTACTAAAAGCAATGGAAAAGATGCAATAAAATGTAAATGCAGCGAGGAGGAGATGCGGGTTATGTTTAGGGAAAGGAGAAGATGCGGGTTAGGGTTAGGGAGGTTAGGGTTAGGGTTAGGGTTAGAGGGTTAGGGTTAGGGTTAGGGGTTAGGGTTAGGGTTAGAGGGTTAGGGTTAGGGTTAGGGTTAGGGTTAGGTTAGGGTTAGGGTTAGGGTTAGGGTTAGGGTTAGGGTTAGGGTTAGGGTTAGGGTTAGGGTTAGGGTTAGAGAGGGTTAGGGTTAGGGTTAGGGTTAGGGTTAGGGTTAGGTTAGGGTTAGGGTTAGGGTTAGGGTTAGGGTTAGGTTAAGAGCCATCTACCACTTTTGAAAAACGGTTTTTTTGAGCTAGTTCGAGAATGCAGCGGTGCATGGGAATTCGGCGACCACCCACGGATAGGTCTAGGCCCAGCGGACTTGCTCAAAAAATGTGGCGCCCCTGGCGGATTTTTTGGGTACTGCAATTTCGATTTTAAAAGTTCAAAGTGAAGCGTTTTTTTTTTTGAGCGGTGCATGGGAATTCGGAATAGTCCCAGATGTTTCCCTTAGGCCCTTCTTTATCCCCTAGAAATTTGGCGCCCCTAGTGGCAACTTTTTTTAACATGGGAAAACAGCTATAATCGACCTCACGGGAGCTGAGGGAGGGGCGTGGGAACAAGGTTCCTATGGTTGGTAGGTATTAATGAGGCGGACCTTTGTGCAAAATTTTGGCTACCTAGTGGCTTGTTTTGGTATAGAAAATCGCATTTGAAGTTTTTCACTAAACGCGGGAAAAAGGGGTGTTACCAATATTTAATTTTGACAAAAATTTGTGTGGAAGGTTTTCTCGGCTCCATCGACATGGGTGCGAAGTTTTGGAGTTCTAGCCCACTTCCTTCACATAGCTACCGTTGACTCCAATGTAAAAATACTTAGAAAATTTTGTGAAAATTGGGTTAGGGTTAGGGTTAGGGTTAGGGTTAGGGTTAGGGTTAGGGTTAGGGTTAGGGTTAGGGTTAGGGTTAGGGTTAGGGTTAGGGTTAGGGTTAGGGTTAGGGTTAGGGTTAGGGTTAGGGTTAGGGTTAGGGTTAGGGTTAGGGTTAGGGTTAGGGTTAGGGTTAGGGTTAGGGTTAGGGTTAGGGTTAGGGTTAGGGTTAGGGGTTAGGGTTAGGGTTAGGGTTAGGTTAGGGTTAGGGTTAGGGTTAGGGTTAGGGTTAGGGTAGGGTTAGGGTTAGGGTTAGGTGGGTTAGGGTTAGGGTAGGGTAGGGTTAGGGTTAGGGGTTAGGGTTAGGGTTAGGGTTAGGGTTAGGGTTAGGGTTAGGGTTAGGGTTAGGGTTAGGGTTAGGGTTAGGGTTAGGGTTAGGGTTAGGGTTAGGGTTAGGGTTAGGGTTAGGGTTAGGGGTTAGGGTTAGGTGTTAGGGTTAGGGTTAGGGTTAGGGTTAGGGTTAGGGTTAGGTACAAGCATTAAGGTGACGCCGCCGAAGGCGGCGGCGCCGAGTGCACAGGCCATCATCACATCAGTCCCAAAGATCCCCGACCCACCCCCACCTACCAAGGAGGGACAGCGTCCTGAAGAACGTCGATCTGGGCAATCCCATAGCGGAGTGTCGTGCCGGAAGACACCGGAACCTTTCGAAGGGGCGTGGCGAGGCCGAGGTGCCGGCGCCGAGCCAAGCCGGAGGCGCGCGTCGTACGCCGCGACAAGGGCGTGGCCGGATGGGGTCGCGAACTCTTCCTCGTGGTGTTGACGTGCCCCGTGGGCCTCCCGGTGGGCATGTCCGGCGTGACCCCGTCAGCCGGAGGGTAGAAGGTCAGCCGAGCGCGAGCGGAGCCAAGGGGAGTATCGGTGGGGACAGCGTCCCGGAGAGCGTAGGTCTGGGCAAACCCATTGGGGGGTGTCGTGCCGGAAGACGCCGGAACGGTGGGGACAGCGTCCCGGAGAGCGTTGGTCTGGGCAAACCCATAGGGGGGTGTCGTGCCGGAAGACGCCAGAACGGTGGATACAGCGTCCCGGAGAGCGTTGGTCTGGGCAAACCCATTGGGGGGTGTCATGTCGGAAGACGCCGGAACAGCCCGACGGGGCGTGGTGAGGCCGAAGGTCCGACGCCGAGCCAAACCGGAAGCGCGCGTCGTCCGTCGCGGCAAGGGCGCGGCCGGAGGGGGTCGGGAACCTGCCAGAAGGGGAGAGGGCGGGGTCGGGGGTCGGGGGAGGAGGGGAGGGGAGAGGGTCGGGACAGAGAAGGGGGGGAGGGGGGAACGACGGAGAACGGGAGGGGAAAGGGGGGAGAAGGACACAGAGGAGAAGAGGGACACAGAGCTGGCCTGGGACGGAGAGCGGTACGCCTGGTCAGCACGGTCCAGGGTCACGGGGTCCAGACCGGGGGGCCGGGAGCCGGAGGGAAGCGGCGAGGGAGCAGGTCGACCGGAAATGGGCAGGGAGCCGACAACGAGGGCCCGGCCATCCAGTTCACGCCGGAGCTCGGAGTGGAGACCGTCCAGTGTCTCTCGGCGCAGGCGGCGTCCGAACTGTCGACGGGCCCAGGAGGCGGCCACCTCAAAGTTCCGGTGCCAAGCTGGGTCGGCGAGAAGGGAAAGGACACTGACCTTCTCCATCACCGTGGACTTGTAGTGGTCACAGAGTATGATGGTGGTGGTGTGGGCCCAGTTGCGTGCGTTACCCTCTATGAGGGACAGGGTGGTGGCGTTGGGGACGGCGGGGCGGATGGAGGCCGTCAGGGAGCCGGTGAGTCTGGAAATGATGTGGAGGGGCTCGGGACCGGTGATGTTGGCCAGGTGATGGGCCGCCTTGATGGCAGCGAGGATGAGTCTGTTTTTGAGGGTGAAGTCCGGGTCCGTAGACCGCGGGACAGGGGCCTGAGGCCTGGCGAGCGCCGGCGGGGGACGCGTAGGCCCCGGGCGCGCGGCGGCAGCCTCCGAAGGTCTGGGACGGTGAGGAGGAGGGGGACGGGGCCTGGGATCCGGACAGGAGGGTCCCTTGGCGGCGGGGTCGCGGGAGATCAGCAGGGAAACCGCGGTTGTGGGCGGCAGGGCGGAAGGCCGGGCGGGCGTTAGGCCCACGGCGGCGGCGCTCATCACGGCGCGGCGAAGGCGGGGGCCGGAACGGAGGGGGATAGAGGGCCGACCCAAAGGGGGAATGGGCCCTAGCGGGCCGTGTGGGGGAAGCCCAATCACGGGGAAAGGGGTCACGGGTTAGGGTTAGGGTTAGGGTTAGGGTTAGGGTTAGGGTTAGGGTTAGGGTTAGGGTTAGAGCCATCTACCACTTTTGAAAACCGGTTTTTTTGAGCTAGTTCGAGAATGCAGTGGTGCATGGGAATTCGGCGACCACCCACGGATAGGTCTAGGCCCAGCGGACTTGCTCCAAAAATGTGGCGCCCCTGGCGGTTTTTTGGGTACTGCAATTTCGATTTTAAAAGTTCAAAGTGAAGCGTTTTTTTTTTTTGAGCGGTGCATGGGAATTCGGAATAGTCCCCTATGTTTCCCTTAGGCCCCTCTTCATCCCCTAAAAATTTGGCGCCCCTAGTGGCAACTTTTTTTAACATGGGAAAACAGCTATAATCGACCTCACGGGAGCTGAGGGAGGGGCGTGGGAACAAGGTTCCTATGGTTGGTAGGTATTAATGAGGCGGACCTTTGTGCAAAATTTTGGCTACCTAGTGGCTTGTTTTGGTATAGAAAATCGCATTTGAAGTTTTTCACTAAACGCGGGAAAAAGGGGTGTTACCAATATTTGATTTTGACAAAAATTTGTGTGGAAGGTTTTCTCGGCTCCATCGACATGGATGCGAAGTTTTGGAGTTCTAGCTCACTTCCTTCACATAGCTACCGTTGACTCCAATGTAAAAATACTTAGAAAATTTTGTGAAAATTTTGTTAAAATTTGACAGAAAGTGTCTAGGAGCACGTTTTTGGCCATTTTGAGTCGTTTGGTGGTGGTCTGTGGTTAGGGTTAGGGGTTAGGGTTAGGGTTAGGGTTAGGGGGTTTTAGCCAAAGTGCACCCCGGTGCAGGCCGTTTTCGGTGAATATCTTTTGACAGGAAGGTGCTAGAGAAACGGGAGGCAGACCTACCCCCCCCAAAGGGAGGATCGCCTTTCCAACGACGCCAAGCCCAAGTCCGTGCGAGCTTCCCCCCCCGAGATGTGGAGTCGGGCATCACATATGCTGCTGGCTGTAGCAAACGCGCCTAGGATAGGGGGTTTTAGCCAAAGTGCACCCCGGTGCAGGCCGTTTTCGGTGAATATCTTTTGACAGGAAGGTGCTAGAGAAACGGGAGGCAGACGCACCCCCCCCAAAGGGAGGATCGCCTTTCCAACGGCGCCAAGCCTGAGTCCGTACGAACCCCCCCCCCGAGATGTAGAGTCGGGCATCACATATGCTGCTGTCCGTATCCGCTTTGCACAGCCAAAACCAAAGTGTGGTTTGTTGAGGTCCCCTCAGCAGCCACCAGATGGCGGAAGCGGCCCCTAACCAGCATAGCGGCATGCGTGTTTTCATTTATTGTTAATCAATCAACAATATACATCATCAATGTTAGGTATAGGGTTAGGGTTAGGTTAGGGTTTAGGGTTAGGGTTAGGGTTAGGGTTAGGGTTGGGTTAGGGTTAGGGTTAGGGTTAGGGTTAGGGTTAGGGTTAGGGTTAGGGTTAGGGTTAGGGTTAGGGTTAGGTTAAGAGCCATCTACCACTTTTGAAAAACGGTTTTTTTGAGCTAGTTCGAGAATGCAGCGGTGCATGGGAATTCGGTGACCACCCACGGATAGGTCTAGGCCCAGCGGACTTGCTCAAAAAATGTGGCGCCCCTGGCGGTTTTTTTGGGTACTGCAAATTTCGATTTTTAAAAGTTCAAAGTGAAGCGTTTTTTTTTTTGAGCGGTGCATGGGAATTCCGAAATAGTCCCAGATGTTTCCCTTAGGCCCCTCTTCATCCCCTAAAAATTTGGCGCCCCTAGTGGCAACTTTTTTTAACATGGGAAAACAGCTTTAATCGACCTCACGGGAGCTGAGGGAGGGGCGTGGGAACAAGGTTCCTATGGTTGGCAGGTATTAATGAGGCGGACCTTTGTGCAAAATTTTGGCCACCTAGTGGCTCGTTTTGGTATAGAAAATCGCATTTGAAGTTTTTCACTAAACGCGGGAAAAAGGGGTGTTACCAATATTTAATTTTGACAAAAATTTGTGTGGAAGGTTTTCTCGGCTCCACCGACATGGGTGCGAAGTTTTGGAGTTCTAGCCCACTTCCTTCACATAGCTACCGTTGACTCCAATGTAAAAATACTTAGAAAATTTTGTGAAATTTTTGTGAAAATTTGACAGAAAGTGTCTAGGAGCACGTTTTTGGCCATTTTGAGTCGTTTGGTGGTGTTCTGTGGTGCACTTTTTTGGTACATTCTAACCCTAACCCTTTTAATTTTTTTTTTTGATAATTTGAAATTTTTATTTTTTTAAATTTTGAAAATTCATTCATTTTTTTTTTTTATGTTTCTTTTTGCTGGGCTCGATCCGACCCTGAATCTGCAGGAATTATGTTTCTAGCCTCTTCCTAGGCCGAGAAAATAACTTAAAACCAATCGAATTTCTTATTTTTTTTAAAGTTGTTTTTATTTTATTTTTTATACCGTTTTTTTTGCTGGGCTCGATCCGACCCTGAATCTGCAGAAATTATGTTTCTAGCCCCTTCCTAGGCCGAGAAAATCACTTAAAACCGATCCAAATTAATTGACGTATGTTTAGGTTATTAAAAATAGAAGGGAGACAGGTAGAGGCTTCAAAACATTTTTGGAGAGTGTTTTAGAGCCCCCTGAGTCAGCCTGCACTGAGTCCGACGTCATTTTGCCCAAAATAGATTTCCCCCATTGCCAATGCATGGAGAGGCGGTTATTGCACTTACTTGGTTTGGTGAAGTTTTTTTATTTATTTTTTAGGTTTTTTTTGCCGGGCTCGGTCCGACCCTGAATCTGCAGGAATTATGTTTCTAGCCCCTTCCTAGGTCGACAAAATCACTTAAAACCAATCCAAATGGATATTTTTTTTTTTGGTCTTAATTTGGTCACCGTTGGTAAGTGACCGTGGTATAAGCGGGAGTTAAGCGGGATAATGCCCTTTGAGGGTTAGGGTTAGGGTTGCTTTCGCTTTCGACTTCGCGGAGGCAACCGTCCTTCGGAAGGTTCACGCCTCCACTTCGTCCATTAATTCCTGCTAATTGACACCTCAAAGGGCATTATCCCGTTTATACCACGGTCACTTACCAACGGTGACCAAATTAAGACCAGTTGCATTGACTCTGGACTTGATGAAACACAGCGGACCAACACCAGCAGCTGACATGGCTCCCCAAACCATTGCTGACTGTGGGAACTTCACACTGGATTTCAAGCAACTTGGATTTAGCTTCCTCCAGACTCTAGCACCTTGATTTCCAAATGAAATACAAAACTTGCTTTCGTCTGAAAACAGGACTCTGGACCACTATGCAACTGTCCAGTGCTTCTTTTCCATAGCCCAAGTCAGACGCTTCTTCCGTTGTCTTGAGTTCAGGAGAGGCTTGACCATGGGAATATGGCTATTTTAGCCCATTTCCCGGACACGTCTGTGAACAGTGGCTTTTGATACCTGGACTCCAGCTTCAGTCCACTGTCTTTGAAGCTCCCCCCAAATTCTGGAAGCGGCTCTTCTTCACAATGCTGTTAAGGCTGCGGTCCTCTCTCTTGGTTGTGCAGCGTTTCCTGCCACATTTCCTCCTTCCAACAGACTTTTTGTGAATGTGTTTTGAAACTGCACTCTGTGAACAGCCTGCTCTTTTGGAAATTTCTTTTTTGTGTCTTACCCTTCCTGATGGAGGGTGTCAATGATGGTCCTCTGGACAGCAGTCAGGTCAGCAGTCTTCCCCATACTTGTGATTTAGTTCACTGAACCAAGCTGAAGTTTTTAAAGGCTCAGGGAAACCCTTGCAGGTGTTTAGAGTTAATTAGACGAATTCAAGTGATTTAGTTAAATAGCCTGCTATTTATACTTTTTCATTGATATTCTATATATTTCAGATAGGATATTTGAGTTTTCTTAAGCTTTATGCCATAATCAGCCAATATTAAAACGACCAAAAGGCTTGCAACATTTCAGTTGATGGTGTAATGAATCCAGAATGTATGAACTTTTTCATGTTTTTTAGTTGCATTACAGAAAAATAAAGGACTTTTATCACAATATTCCAAATTTTCAGAGACAGTCCTGTATCTATCGTGTTGGGAGTAACGCGTTACAAAAGGTGGCTATGGCCATAACCACTATGTAGGTTCTAGCAATAAAGGGACTTTATCACAATATTCTAATTTTCTGAGACAGTCCGTGTAGATACGTAGATAGATAGATAGATTAGATAGCCAATTTTGTAACGTGTTATTCCCAACACGATAGATAGATAGATATACATAGCTTATGGCCATAGCCAACTTTTGTGGCTGAACACCAGAATGGAAGAGATCGAACTTCTTGACCCCACGCCTGATTGGCTCCTGGCCTGGGATTTTGCAACATTGTATACCTTTTCAAACCCTCTGACCAACCCTATATAAGCCTACCTCTCATTCAGTCTACCGACTGGCTAGAGACAAGCTGCTTTTTGCTCTGCTCTGGGATTTTGCAACATTGTATACCTTTTCAAACCCTCTGACCAACCCTATATAAGCCTACCTCTCATTCAGTCTACCGACTGGCTAGAGACAAGCTGCTTTTTGCTCTGCTCTGAGATTGACGTCATCACTATATCTCTAATACCCGAGCGTCGATTTGGTTGCAGGTAAAAGAATTGCAATAATGCTCTGGGAGGACCCAGAGCCGGAAGTCCCGGCTTTTCTTGAGGTTGCTGCGGACAACACCAGCAGTGTGCTGGAACCCTTTCTGAAGGCCAAGTCTGCCTCAGAATTCCTACGAGACGAGGAGGTTGTTTGTCCCCTATCTGCGGCATGCTGCGACGGCGAGATGGCATCCTTGGATTTCACTTTCGACATTGATGGGATTGTGTTGGAAGTGAGGGAGCCTCAGCGCCCTCAATACCGGGGTCAATTTTCTGACGATGAAGTGGCCCCCAGTGTTGGCTCCCCACTACCACTTTGTTAAAAAAACACGTTTGACTTGGCGGGGGCTCAGTGGAAAGGAGCAGCGGATGCTCAAGCCACGTACATGGCACCTACATAGCCATTACAGACGGGGGGTTCTTTATGAAGAGGGATGCTCAAGCACGTACATGGCACCTACATAGCCATTACAGACGGGGGGTTCTTTATGAACCTCACAGTCATGCCATCGAACGTGGTCACGGATGACTTCCGGAGCGACGCACATTATGGGGCTGTTCAAGCACGGGCCATAATGGAGCGAGTGTTCCTGTCCTTCAAGGAGAGAGTGAAGGCACTTGGACCGAAGGACAAAGGTAGGGCCACAGTGAGGAAGAACAACATTTCTGATTTTTCCAAGTGGGATGTCCTGCTCCAGGACCAGAGGTTCCTCTTGGGGATCCTCGATGAGGCCATTGCTGGGGAGACGGAGAACCAGGACTTCAAAATCTTGAAAACCCTCAGCAGATTTGGCCAAAAGTCGGAGGAGCCCTGGTATTGCCAGGTAATGGCCGCCAGGAAAGCAGTGGA
>OLKM01003581.1:0-15000 GCA_900291075.1 Melanogrammus aeglefinus | reverse complement strand
TTCTGGGAAGCGGCTCTTCTTCACAATGCTGTTAAGGCTGCGGTCCTCTCTCTTGGTTGTGCAGCGTTTCCTGCCACATTTCCTCCTTCCAACAGACTTTTTGAATGTGTTTTGAAACTGCACTCTGTGAAACAGCCTGCTCTCTTTGGAAATTTCTTTTTGTGTCTTACCCTCCTGATGGAGGGGTGTCAATGATGGTCCTCTGGACAGCAGTCAGGTCAGCCAGTCTCTTCCCCCATACTTGTGATTAGTTCCATGAACCAAGCTGGTTTTTAAAGGCTCAGGGAAACCTTGCAGGTGTTTAGAGTTAATTAGACGATTCAAGTGATTTAGTTAAATAGCCTGCTATATATTACTTTTTCATGATATTCTCTATATTTTCAGATAGGATATTTGAGTTTTCTTAAGCTTTATGCCATAATCAGCAATATTTAAAACGACAAAAGGCTTGCAACATTTCAGTTTGATGTGGTAATGAATCCAGTGTTATGAACTTATTTGCATTTTTTAGTTGCATACAGAGAATAAAAGACTTTTATCACATATTCAAATTTTCAGAGACAGCCTGCTTATCTATCTCGTCGTTTGGGAGTAACGGCGTTACAAAAGTGGCTTATGGCCATAAACACTATGTAGGTCTAGCAATAAAGGCTTTATCACAATATTCCTAATTTTCCTGAGACAGTCCTTGTAGATACGTAGATAGATAGATAGATAGATAGCCAATTTTGTAACGTGTTATTCCCAACACGATAGATAGATAGATACATAGCTTATGGCCATAGCCACTTTTGTGGCTGAACACCAGAATGGAAGAGATCGAACTTCTTGACCCCACGCCTGATTGGCTCCTGGCCTGGGATTTTGCAACATTGTATACCTTTTCAAACCCTCTGACCAACCCTATATAAGCCTACCTCTCATTCAGTCTACCGACTGGCTAGAGACAAGCTGCTTTTTGCTCTGCTCTGGGATTTTGCAACATTGTATACCTTTTCAAACCCTCTGACCAACCCTATATAAGCCTACCTCTCATTCAGTCTACCGACTGGCTAGAGACAAGCTGCTTTTTGCTCTGCTCTGAGATTGACGTCATCACTATATCTCTAATACCCGAGCGTCGATTTGGTTGCAGGTAAAAGAATTGCAATAATGCTCTGGAGGACCCAGAGCCGGAAGTCAGCGGCTTTTCTTGGAGGTTGCTGCGGACAACACCAGCAGTGTGCTGGAACCCTTTCGAAGGCCAAGTCTGCCTCAGAATCCTACGGACGAGGAGAGGTTGTTTGTCCCCTATCTGCGTGCATGCTGCGCGACGCGAGCATGGCATCCTTGGATTCACTTCGACATTGATGGATGTGTTGGAGTGAGGGAGCTCAGCGCCTCAATACCGTGGGTCAATTTTTCTGACATGATGCCCCCAGTGTTGGCTTCCCACTTACCACCTTTGTAAAAAAACACGACGTTTGACTGGCGGGGCTCAGTGGAAAAAGGAGCCAGCGATGGCCTCAAGCACCGTACATGGCCCTACATAGCCATTACAGACGGGGGTTCTTATGAACCTCACAGTCAATGCCATCGAACGTGGTCAGGATGACATCGGAGCGCGACGCACATTGGGGCTGTTCAAGCACGGGCCATAATGGAGCGAGTGTTCCTGTCCTTCAAGCGAGACAGTGAAGGCACTTGACCGAAGGACAAAGGAGGGACGCACGAGTGAGGAAGAACAACATTATACTGATTTTTTCCCACAGTGGAGCATGTCCTGCTCCAGGACCAGAGGTTCCTCCTTGAGGAATCCTCGATGAGGCCATTGCTCTGGGAGAACGGAGAACCAGGACTTCAAAATCTTGAAAACTCTCAGCAGCATTTGGGGGCCACCCAAAAAAAGTCGGAGGAGCCTGGTATTGCCAGGTAATGGCCGCCCAGGAAAGCAGTGACGCAGTTTCCCATCCATGCTGGCCTCACTATTTCCAGTGCCAGATGAGGGCACCACCTCAGTGGTCTCGGGGGCGGCTGCAGGAACTGTGGGCAGCGAGGGCACTGTTCAGCTGCATGTCAATGTTCCAGGCTGCCAACTTTTCCTCCACCCTGATGGCCTGGCTGCTACATTGTCAACTGAGCTTGAGGCAGCGTGTTGAAGGGCCCCGAACGTGCTGTCTGCAGAGATGTACCACGACAGCCCTCACAGGAAGCTTTCGAGGGCCTTCCGCCACCCTGTGAGTGGCTGCATTGCTACGTGCGGCCACATGCATTGGGACAACCGGGGCAAAAATGTTCCAAAGAGCTCGTGATTACCTGGCCGCACATGGGGGATCTGGAGGAAAGTTGTGGCCAGATCCATGAAGGGTGGAGCAGGTCTGCAAATTCAGGCTGCGTGGAGGGGGTGCACTGCCCCGTCCTGTGGAAGCACGCCAGAGCCTTTTCGGCATGGAGGACTTCGACGCTGCCTTTTGAGACCAGGCCGCTGGTGGTCCCCTTCGAGGCAACTGCTGACGGGAGTGGGTGGGACCGCATTGAGCCGGTGAGGCCACGACACTACGTGGTGGAACATAACCGGCCTGAATGAGGAACAGCAACGACTCGGGGGTTCCTCTCAACTGGTCCGCCCTACCAGCTGAGCTGGCTCTGGAGGAGGTGTTCTGGGGCCACCCTCCATGGCCAGGAAGACCGAGTGATTTCCGTCAGCCTGGGAACCCGCGAGCGCTGACGCCAAACTCCCTCACCACTACAGAGGCTTCCCTGCCCAGGCCCTCCCTTCTTCTGCAGCAGCTGGGATCGAGCCGCCACCGCTGAGAAACTGGACCGGGGACAGGGAGCAAGCCGAGCGGATAAAGAGACTCTTCAGATTTTGTGAGTCCATCGAGGGGACCGTTCCGGTGCTGGGGGGTGCACTGTGGATGGTCTTCCTCGAGGACTGCTACTCGAAGACGTTGTTGAACCTGCTGGGGGCGCTGCAGGGACCGCAGCCACCGGGCAAGGTTGCCAAAGTCGGTGGAGGTGGAAAAGGTCACAAGAGGACTTGCCACACGGGACTCCTTCCGCCACAACGCCAGTGCAATTTTTGTCGAGCACAGGCACAACTTGCCAACAGGCCAGAGGCCATGACATCAAGGACCTGCTGACCCAAGGCTGGAACAGCTCGACTTGAAGTTCCTGCCCCAATTACACCACTCAGGGACATCAGTGAAGAGGAAAGTGCTCTCGTGGGAGGACGGCAGGTTTGTGGAGGTGCTGAGGCCACGGGCAAGCCCTGTAAAGAGAGCTGCAGCAGCTTGACGGAGGCGGTTCTGTAGGGAGATGCGAGCCAGGTCTCTCTGCGTTCCCAACGAAGAACACTGAAGTCTTCAGGGAAAATGGCTTGCCCATGGATGCGGCCAGCTCCTACACGCGGCTCTCCCCGCGGTATGCGAATAAAGAGAGGATCATCGTCCTCACGTTCCTGGTCGTGCGTGGGGACTGTCGGATGAGGGGGCCGAGTAATGTCGTGTACCAAACACCTCCACACCATCCCTCTTGGCTGTACTGACCGATCCCCCAGTCCGAAAGATGTGAAGATGAGGATTTCAGGTTGCGTTCCAGTTTCGCAGATCAAGAAGCTACACATTTTTACTGCCGGACCCGGACCATCACACGAACGCCAGGGCCTGGTGTCACCGGCCCCACAGATTGGGACCAAAGACGAAAGAGGGGAGGGATGAGGAAGGAGAGGAAGAAGAGGTGCTGGAAGACGTCCAAGAGGTGGAATCAGGACAGAGGAGCAGCCAGTCAACACGGACACTTTCGAGGTCCAATACCAGCCACCAGCCGTCGCGCGTGGAGCGAGAGGAGCTCCGAATGGCTTGACTGGAAAGAGCCAAGACGCAGCAAGAAAGGCACTTCCTTGATACATCCGTCGCCTCACCGAGGCTTCTGTGCCGTACCGTTCGTCTCGCCATTCAAAATGAACGATGAAAGTAGGGTTAGGGCAGGTTAGGGTTAGTGATTTCCGGTATCCCAGGTTAGGGTTAGGGTAAGGGGTTAGGGGTTAGGGTTAGGTTAGGGTAGGTTAGGGGTAGGGGTTAGGGTTTAGGTTGGGGTTAGGCGCGCCTCTTCTGTACCAGAGACGCAGCGCGCGAGGAACACCGACAAGCATCTCAAGTTAAACTGCGTCATGCCAGGAAAGGGAGGAGAGCACACGGGCCAAGCAGTAAAATATAGTATAAACAATGACTATAGCTTTAGAATAAAAACAATTGGATAAAAATAATAATAGTGGTATTTAATAAATATTAACAACCATACTATAATTAAAATTAAGATAACATAGAAAAAACATGAAAAGTACTAAAGCAATGGAAAAGATGCAATAACAATCGTAAATGCAGCGAGGAGGAGATCGGGTTATTGTTTAGAAAGGAGAAGATGCGGGTTAGGGTTAGGGTTAGGTTAGGGTTAGGGTTAGGGTTAGGTTAGGGTTAGGGTTAGGGTTAGGGGTTAGGGTTAGGGTTAGGGTTAGAGGGTTAGGGTAGGGTTTAGGGGTAGGGTTAGGGTTAGGGTTAGGGTTAGGGTTAGGGTTAGGGTTAGGGTTAGGTTAAGAGCCATCTACCACTTTTGAAAGGGTTAGGGTTAGGGTTAGGGTTAGGGTTAGGGTAGGGTTAGGGTTAGGGTTAGGGTTAGGGTTAGGTTAAGAGCCATCTACCACTTTTGAAAGGGTTAGGGTTAGGGTTAGGGTTAGGGTAGGGTTAGGGTTAGGGTTAGGGTTAGGGTTAGGGTAGGTTCTAGGTTAGGGTTAGGTAGGGTTAGGGTTAGGGCTAGGGTTAGGGGTAGGGTTAGGTTTAGAGTTGTTAGGTTCAGCGGTCAGGTTAGAGTTAGGGTTAGGTTCAGGGTAGTAGGGGTTAGGGTAGGGTTAGGCTTGAGGGTTAGGTTCCAGGTTAGGGTTAGGGTTAGGGTTAGGTCAGGTAAGAGCATCTACCACTTTGAAACGGTTTTTTTTGGAGCTAGTTCGAAAATGCAGCGGTGCCATGAATTCGGTGGAGCGGACCACACCGATAGGTCTAGGCCCCAGCGGACTTGTCAAAAAATGTGGCGCCCCTGGCGTTTTTTGGGTACTCAATTTTCGATTTTTAAAAGTTCAAAGTGAAGGGGTTTTTTTTTCTTGAGCGTGCCAATGGGAAATTCCGAATAGTCCCAGAATGTTTCCCTAGGCCCTCTTCATCCCTACACAGACATTGGCGCCCCTAGTGGCAATATTTCTAACATGGGAAAACAGCTTTATCGACTCACGGGAGCTGAAGGAGGGGCGCGTGCAACAAGGTTCCTCATGGTTGCGGTTACTATAGATAGGCGGACCTTTGTCAAAATTTGGCCACCTAGTGGCTCGTTTTGGTATAGAAAATCGCATTTCGAGTTTTTCACTAAAACGCGGGAAAAAGGGTGTTACCAATATATTAATTTCTGACACAAAATTTGTGTGGAAGGTTTCTCGGCTCCACCTCCACATGGGTGCGAAGCTTTTGGAGTTCTAGCCCACTTCCTTCACATAGCTACCGTTGACTCCAATGTAAAAATACTTTAGAAAATTTTGTGAAATTTTTGTGAAAATTTGACAGAAAGTTGTCTAGGAGCACGTTTTTGGCCATTTTGAGTCGTTTGGTGGTGTTCTGTGGTGCACTTTTTTGGTACATTCTAACCCTAACCCTTTTAATTTTTTTTTTTGATAATTTGAAATTTTTTTTTTTTTAAATTTTGAAAATTCATTCATTTTTTTTTTTTTATGTTTCTTTTTGCTGGGCTCGATCCGACCCTGAATCTGCAGGAATTATGTTTCTAGCCTCTTCCTAGGCCGAGAAAATAACTTAAAACCAATCGAATTTCTTATTTTTTTTAAAGTTGTTTTTATTTTATTTTTTATACCGTTTTTTTGCTGGGCTCGATCCGACCCTGAATCTGCAGAAATTATGTTTCTAGCCCCTTCCTAGGCCGAGAAAATCACTTAAAACCGATCCAAATTAATTGACGTATGTTTAGGTTATTAAAAATAGAAGGGAGACAGGTAGAGGCTTCAAAACATTTTTGGAGAGTGTTTTAGAGCCCCCTGAGTCAGCCTGCACTGAGTCCGACGTCATTTTGCCCAAAATAGATTTCCCCCATTGCCAATGCATGGAGAGGCGGTTATTGCACTTACTTGGTTTGGTGAAGTTTTTTTATTTATTTTTTAGGTTTTTTTTGCCGGGCTCGGTCCGACCCTGAATCTGCAGGAATTATGTTTCTAGCCCCTTCCTAGGTCGACAAAATCACTTAAAACCAATCCAAATGGATATTTTTTTTTTTGGTCTTAATTTGGTCACCGTTGGTAAGTGACCGTGGTATAAGCGGGAGTTAAGCGGGATAATGCCCTTTGAGGGTTAGGGTTAGGGTTGCTTTCGCTTTCGACTTCGCGGAGGCAACCGTCCTTCGGAAGGTTCACCGCCTCCACTTCGTCCATTAATTCCTGCTAAATTGACACCTCAAAGGGCATTATCCCGTTTATACCACGGTCACTTACCAACGGTGACCAAATTAAGACCAGTTGCATTGACTCTGGACTTGATGAAACACAGCGGACCAACACCAGCAGCTGACATGGCTCCCCAAACCATTGCTGACTGTGGGAACTTCACACTGGATTTCAAGCAACTTGGATTTAGCTTCCTCCAGACTCTAGCACCTTGATTTCCAAATGAAATACAAAACTTGCTTTCGTCTGAAAACAGGACTCTGGACCACTATGCAACTGTCCAGTGCTTCTCTTTCCATTAGCCCAAGTCAGACGCTTCTTCCGTTTGTCTTGAGTTCAGGAGAGGCTTGACCATGGGAATATGGCTATTTTTAGCCCATTTCCCGGACACGTCTGTGAACAGTGGCTTTTGATACCTGGACTCCAGCTTCAGTCCACTGTCTTTGAAGCTCCCCCCAAATTCTGGAAGCGGCTCTTTCTTCACAATGCTGTTAAGGCTGCGGTCCTCTCTCTCTTGTTTGTGCAGCGTTTCCTGCCACATTTCCTCCTTCCAACAGACTTTTTGTGAATGTGTTTTGAAACTGCACTCTGTGAACAGCCTGCTCTTTTGGAAATTTCTTTTTGTGTCTTTACCTCTCCTGATGGAGGGTGTCAATGATGGTCCTCTGGACAGCAGTCAGGTCAGCAGTCTTCCCCATACTTGTGATTTAGTTCACTGAACCAAGCTGAGTTTTTAAAGGCTCAGGGAAACCCTTGCAGGTGTTTAGAGTTAATTAGACGATTCAAGTGATTAGTTAAATAGCCTGCTATTATACTTTTTCATGATATTCTAATATTTTCAGATAGGATATTTGAGTTTTCTTAAGCTTTATGCCATAATCAGGCAATATTAAAACGACACAAAGGCTTGCAAACATTTCAGTTGATGTGTAATGAATCCAGAATGTATGAACTCTTTTCATGTTTTTAGTTGCATTACAGAAATAAAAGGACTTTATCACAATATTCAAATTTTCAGAGACAGTCCTGTATCTATCGTGTTGGGAGTAACGCGTTTACAAAAGTGGCTATGGCCATAACCACTATGTAGGTCTAGCCAATAAAGGACTTTATCACAACAATATTCTAATTTTCTGAGACAGTCCTGTAATACAGTAGATAGATAGATAGAATAGATAGCCAATTTTGTAACCTGTTATTCCCAACACGATAGATAGATAGATACAATAGCTTATGGCCATAGCCACTTTGTGGCTGAACACCAGAATGGAAGAGATCGAACTTCTTGACCCCACGCCTGATTTGGCTCCTGGCCTGGGATTTGTGCACATATGTATACTTTTCAAACCCTCTGACACACCCTATATATAGCACGCCTACCTCTCATTCAGTCTACCGACTGGCTAGAGACAAGCTCTGCTTGTTGCTCTGCTTCTGGATTTTGATCAACATTGTATATACCTTTTCAAACCTCTGACCAACCCTATATAAGGCCTACCTCTCATTCAGTCATACCGACTGGCTAGAGACAAGCCTGCTTTTTTGCTCTGCTCTGAGATTGAACGTCATCACTATAATCTCTAAATACCCAGCCGTCGATTTGTTGCAGGTAAAAGAATTGCAATAATGCTCTGGGGAGACCCAGAGCCGGAAGTCCGGCTTTTCTTGAGGTTGCTGCGGCACAGACACACAGTGTGCTGGAAACCTTTCTGAAGGCCAGTCTGCTCTAAGAATTCCTACGAGAACGAGGAGGTTGTTTGTCCCCTATCTGCGGCATGCTGCGACGGCGAGATGGCATCCTTGGATTTCACTTTCGACATTGATGGGATTGTGTTGGAAGTGAGGGAGCTCAGCGCCCTCAATACCGGGGTCAATTTTCTGACGATGAAGTGGCCCCCAGTGTTGGCTCCCCACTACCACTTTGTAAAAAAACACGTTGACTTGGCGGGGCTCAGTGGAAAGGAGCAGCGGATGCTCAAGCACGTACATGGCACCTACATAGCCATTACAGACGGGGGGTTCTTTATGAACCTCACAGTCATGCCATCGAACGTGGTCACGGATGACTTCCGGAGCGACGCACATTATGGGGCTGTTCAAGCACGGGCCATAATGGAGCGAGTGTTCCTGTCTCAAGGAGAGAGTGAAGGCACTGACCGAAAGACAAAGGTAGGCCACAGTGAGGAAGAACAACATTTCTGATTTTTCAAAAGTGGGATGTTCCTGCTCAAGGACCAGGAGGTTCCTCTGGGGATCCTCGATGAGGCCATTGCTGCGGGAGACGAGCACCAGGACTCAAAATGCTGAAAACCCTTCAGCAGATTTGGGCCAAAAGTCGGGGAGCACCTGTATTTTGCCAGGTATGCCCAGGAAAACAGTGGAGGCAAGGTTTCCATCCATGCTGGCCTCACTATTTCCAGTGCAGGATGAGGCACACGACCTCATGTGGTCCCTCGGGGGGGCTGCAAGGAACTGGGGGGCACGTAGGCAGCTGTTCCTGCATGTCAATGTTCAGGCTGCCAATTTTCCATCACCCCTGGATGGCCTGCTGCTGATTGGTGCAACTGAGCTGACAGCGTGTTGAAGGCCCCGAACGTGGCTGTTCCTGCAGATGTACACCGACCAGCCCTCACAGGAATGCTTCGAGCCTCCGCCAACCCAAGTGGCTGCATTGCTCACGTGCGGCCACATGCATTGGACAACGCGGGGCAAAAATGTGCCAGAAGAGTCTCCGTGATTACCTGGCGCACATGGGGGATCTGGAGAGGAGACAGTTGTGGGCCATGAGATGTCCATGAGGGGAGCAGGTCTGCAATTTCAGGGCTGGCGTGGAGGGGGTGCTGCCGTCCTTGGAAGCCGCAGAGCCTTTCGCATTGTAGGAGCTTCGGTGCCTTTTGAGGACCAGGCCGCTGGTGGTCCCCTTCAGGCACAGCTGCTGACGGAGTGGGATGGAGCGCGCATTGGAGGGCGGTCACCAAGACACTACGCTGGTGGAGCTAACCGGGCCTGATGAGGAACCAGCAACGGACTCGGGGGGTATCCTCTCAACCTGGTCCGCCTACAGGCTGAGGCTGGCTCCTGGAGGAGGTGTTCTGGGGGCCTACCCGCTGTGCCAGAAGAACCGAGGTTGTCTTCCGTCACTGGGGACGCCGAGCGCGACGCCAACTGCCTCACCTCACTACAGAGGGCTTCCCTCCAGGCCCTCCCTTCTTCCTGCAGCAGCTGGATCCGAGCCGCCACCGCTGAGAACTGGACCGGGGACAGGGATCAAGCCAGCGCATAAGAGACTTTCAGATGAGTCCATCGAGGGACCGTGTCCCGGTGCCTGGGGGGTGCACTGATGGACTGGTCTTCCTCGAGGACTGCTACTCGTAAGAACGTTGTTGAAACCTGCTGGGGGCGCTGCAGGGACCTGCAGCCACCGGGCAAGGTTGCCAAGTCGGTGGAAGGTGGAAAAGGTCACAGAGGACCTTGAAAACGGACTCGCTTCCGCTCACCCCATGCATTCTGGTCGGAGCAAGGGAAACTTGCAAAGGCCAAAGGCCATGACATCAAGGACCTGCGTGCCCAAGGCCTGGACCAAGCTCGACTTGGAAGTTCCTGCCCATTACAACCCTCAAGGGACATCAGAAGAGGAAAGGTGGATCTGTGCAGGACGGCAGGTTTGTGCGAGGTGCTGAGGCCGGGCAAAAAGCCTGTGAAGAGAGCTGGGGCATCGCAGGCTTGACGGAGGCGGTCTGAGGGAACGATAAGAGCCAGGTCCTCTCGTTCCCGAAAACATCGCAGTGACTTCAGGAAAATGGCTTCCTATGGAGCGCAGCTCCTACAGCGGCTCCCCCCGCGTAATGGCGGATAAAGAGAGGATCTCGTCCCACGTTCCTGTCGTGCGTGGGAATGTTGATGAGGGGGGAGTATGTCTGTACCAACGCGGTGGCCTCAAGAGCCCTCTTGCTGTACTGGCGATCCCCCAGTCGAAGATGGTGAAGATGAGGATTACAGGTGCGTTCCAGGTTCCGCAATCAGGAAAATGCTAACCATATTTCATGTCTGGACTCCGGACATCAGCCGAAGCAGCCAGGGCCTCGTGGTTCACCGCCACACGATTGGACCAAAGAGGAAGAGGGGAGGGGATGAGGAGGAGAAAGGAAGAAGAGTGGCTGGAAGACCGTCAAGAGGTGGATCAGAACAGGAGAGCCAGTCCACCACGGACCTTTCGAGGGCCATACCAGCCACAAGCCGTCAGCGGCAGGGAGCCGAGGAGGAGCCTCCGAATGGCCTGACTGGAGAAGAGGCCAGACTGCAGCAAGAAGCCTTCCTTGAGTATCACTCCGTCGCTGCACCGAGGCTTCTGTGCCGTACCGTTCGTTATCGCATTCAAAATGAAGATGATAGGTTAGGGCAGGGTTAAGGGTTAGGTGATTTTCCTATCCCAGGGTTAGGTTTAGGGTACAGGGGTTAGGGGTTATGGGTTAGGGTTAGCGGTTAGGTTAGGGTTTATGGGGTAGGGTGTAGGTTGGCGGTTAGGAGCGCCCTCTTCTGTACAAGACGCCAGCAGCGCGGAGGAACACCGACAGGGCCATCTCAAGTTAACTGTGCGTCCATGCAAGAAGAGAGGAGAGGCACAGGGCACAAGCAGTAAAATATAGTATAACAATGACTATAGCTTAGAATAAAACAATTGTGATAAAAAATAAATAATAAGGGTTATAATAATATTGAAACCATTACATAATTAAAAAATAAAGATAAAATGAATAAAATGAATAAAAGTACAAAAAGCAATCGGGAAAAGATGGCAATAAAAAATGTAAATGCAAGCGCGGAGGAGATGCGGTTATTTTAGTGAAAGGAAGAAGATGCCGGGTTAGGGTGTAGGGTTAGGTTAGGGTTAAGAGGGTTAGGGTTAGGGTTGGGGTTAAGGGTTAGGTTAGAGGGTTAGGTTAGGGTAGGGTAGGGTTAGGGTAGAGGTTAGGGTAGGTGGGTTAGGTTAGGGTTAGGGGGTTAGGGCTTGAGGTTAAGAAGCCCTCCTAGCCCACTTTTGGAAGCGCGTTAGGGTTAGGGTTGGGTAGGGTTAGCGGTAGGGTTGGGGTTAGGTTAGGGATGTGGGTTAGGGGTTGGTTAGTTTAAGTAAGCCCCATCTCCATTCTTGAAATGGGGTGGGTTAGGGTTAGGGTTATGGGTTAGGGTAGGTTTAGGGTTAGGTTTAGGGTTAGGGTTACGGGTTAGGTTAGGGTTAGGTGTTAGGTAGGGTTAGGGTTAGGGTTAGGGTAGGGGCTAGGGTTAGGTAGAGATTAAGGGTTTAGGGTTAGGGTTAGGGTTAGAAGTTAGGGGGTTAGGGTAGGGTTAGGGTAGGGGTTAGGGTTAGGGTTAGGGTCAGGTTAGGTTAGTGGTTAGGGTTAGGGGTTAGGGTTAGGGTTAGGTTAAGAGCCAGTCTACCACTTGTGAAAAAACGGTTTTTTTGGCACAGTTCGGAAAAGCGTGGCCATGGGGAATCGGTGAACCACCATCATAGTCTAAGGCCCAGCCGACTGGTCAAAAAAATGCTGGCGCCCCTCGGGCGGGTTTTTGGGTGACTGCAAATTTCGATTTTAAAAGTTCAAAGGTGAAGGCGTTTTCTTTTTTGAGCGCGTGCATGGGAATTCCGAATAGTCCCAGATGTTCACCTAGGCCCGTCTTCATCCCTAAAACTTTGGCGCCCCTGGCACTCATTTTAAAAAACATGGGAAAACAGCTTTATCGACGTCACGGGAGGTGGCAGGGACGGCGGGCGGGGAACAAGGTTCCTATGGTTTGGGCAGGTTATTAAGAGGCGGACCTTTGTGCAAATTTGGCCACCTAGTGGACTCGTTTTGGTATAGAAAATCGCATTTGAAGTTTTCACTCAAACGCGGGAAAAGGCGGTCTTACCAGATATTAAATTTGACAAAATTTGTGTGGAAATCTTCGGCTCCACCGACATGGGCGAAGTGTTTGGAGTTGCTAGCAACTCCTTCAAATACTACCGATGACTCCATTAAAAAATACTTAGAAAATTGTGTGAAAATTTTTGTGAAAATTTGACAGAAAGTGCTAGGAGCACGTTTGGCAGTTTTGAGTCGTTTGGTGGTGTTCTGTGGTGCACTTTTTTGGTAACATTCTAACTCTAACCCTTTTAATTTTTTTTTTTTGATAATTTGAAATTTTTATTTTTTTAAATTTGAAAATTCATTCATTTTTTTTTTTATGGATTGCTCTTGTTTGCTGGGCTCGATCCGACCCTGAATCTGCAGGAATTATGTGTCCTAGCCTCTTCCTAGGCCGAGAACATAACTTAAACCACATCGAATTTCTATTTTTTAAGTTGTTTTTATTTCATTTTTTCATACCGTTGTTGTTTGCTGGGCTCCGATCCGACCCTGAAATCTGC
Source organism: Melanogrammus aeglefinus (assembly GCA_900291075.1). NCBI lineage: Eukaryota > Metazoa > Chordata > Actinopteri > Gadiformes > Gadidae > Melanogrammus > Melanogrammus aeglefinus. Next base: position 2,119 of record OLKM01003581.1, on the reverse strand, counting down.
AGAAATTCATGTTTTCTAGCCCCTTCCTAGGCAGAAAATCACTTAAAACCGATCCAAACTTATTGGACGTATGCTTTCAGCGTTTAAATTAAAAATGAAGGGAGAACAGGTTAAGGCCTCAAAAGACATTTTTGGAGAGTGTTAGAAGCCCCTGAGTCAGCCCTGCATGAGTCTCGACGGTCATTTTTGCCCGAATGAGATTTCCCCCCTAATTGGCCAATGTTGGCTGGGAGAGGCGGTTATTGCACTTACTTGGTTTTGGTGAGTTTTTTTATTTATTTTGGTTTATTTATTTGCGGGCTCCGTCCGACCCTGATAATCTGCAGGATTATGCTTTCTAGCCTTTCTCTAGGTCCGCGCCAACAATCAGCGTTTAAACCAATCTCAAATGGAGTTTTTGTTGTTTTTGGTCTTAATTTGGTCACCGTTGTAAGTGACGCGTGGTAATAAAGCGGGAGTTAAGCGGGAGGTAATCCTTGAGGGTTAGGGTTAGGGTTGCTTTCGCTTTCGAGCTCTCGCGGAGCCACCCGTCCTTCGAAGGTTCACGCCTCCACTCTCGTCCATCTAATTCTGTAACTCAAAGGGCCATTTATCTTATACCAACGGTCCGACTTACCAACGGTGGACCCAATTCAAGACAGTTTGTGATTTGACTCTGGACTTGATGAACACAGCGGACCAACACCAGACAGCTGTCTGGCTCCCCAAACCATTGCTGACTGTGGGAACTTCACACTGGATTTCAAGGCAACTTGGATCTTCGCTCCTCCAGACCTAGAGTATTTCCTGAAATGAATAACAAAACTTGCCTTTCGTCTGATAAACAGACCTGGACCAGACTATGGCAACTGTCAGTGCTCTTTTCAATAGCCCAAGTCAGACGCTTCTTCCGTGAGTGTCTGAGTTCAAGGAGGAGGCTTATGCACCCATGGATATGGCTAATTTTGCCCATTTTCCGGGACACCGGGTCTGTGAACAGTGGCTTTGATTACCTGGACCCAGCTTCGTCGAAAACGAAAAATAAGCACTGTCTTTGAAGCTCCGCCCAAACTTCTGGCGACGGCTCTTCTCACAATGCTGTAGGCTGCGGTCCTCTCTCTTCGGGGTGGCAGCAGTTTCCTGCCACATTTCCTCGCTTCCAACAGACTTTTGTGGTGATGTGTTTATTTGAAAAACTGCACTCGTGTGAACAGCCTGGCCTTTTGGACAATTTCTTTTGTGTCCCTTCTCCTATGGAGGGTTGTCAATGATGGTCCTCTGGACAGCAGTCAGTCACAGTCTTCACCCATGACCTTTGTGATTTAGTTCCTGAACCAAGCCTGAGTTTTTAAAGGTAGGGAACCCTTGCAGGGTGTTTAGAGTTAATTGACGTTCAAGGTGATTAGTTAAATACCGTGCTATTCTACTTTTTTCATGTAATATTCGTAGATATCTTCAGATAGGCTATTTGCAGTTTTTCTCTAAGCTTTATGCCTAACAGCAATATTAAACGACAAAAGGCTGGCACATGTTCAGTTGATGTGTATATGAATCAGAATATAACTTTTTCATTTTTTAGTTATTACAGAAAATAAAGGGACTTCACAATATTCAAATTTTCAAGAGACGTCCCTTGTATATCGTGTTGGGAAAAACGCGTTCAAAAGTGGCATGGGCCATAACCACTATCTAGGTCAGCATAAAGGACTTTAGACACAATATTCTACATTTTCGAGACAGTCCTGTGGATACTATAAATTAGGGGAGTAGATAGATAGCCATTTTGTAACGTGTTTATCCAACACGATAGATAGATAGATACATGCTATATTGGCCAGTAGCCTATGTTTGTGGCTGAACACGAAGAAGAAAGATCGAGACTTCTTTGCCCGGCCTGATTTGGCTCTGCCTGGGATTGGCGAACATGTCTACTTTTCAAACGCCTCTGACCGAACCCTACTAATGAGGACCTACCTTCTTCAGACTCTACCTGACTGGGCTAGAGACAAGCGGCTTACATTGCTCTGCTCTGGGGATATGCAGACATTGTATCATCCTTTTCAACGCCTGACCAACCCTATATAACGCTCTCCCTCATGTCAGTCTACCGACTGGCTAGAACAAGCTGCTTTTTGCTCTT
>OLKM01003580.1:0-33705 GCA_900291075.1 Melanogrammus aeglefinus | reverse complement strand
GTGGGGCTAGCCCCTCCAGACGACTCAAGCTGGACAGAAGCAAGCCAGTAGACAAAAATTGAATAAAGCGCCAAACTTATTATTTTACAGTAATTTCTGGGGAGATTTTTGGGAGATCTGCAGCAGAATCTCTTGACAAAAGTCTACAGTGCCTACATGCAATGTGATTTGCTATGCAGATGATTGCTGATTAGGAATTTGCGTTAACGACAGTTGGACAGGTGTACCTAATAAAGTGGCCGGTGAGTGTATAATATCTATACTTAATTTATATAATCTTGTCTGGACACGTGTGGTTTATGTTCGGTTATAATCCCGCTAGTGGGTTGATGATAGTGCAGCCTGATGTAACAAGGTAATAGCCATTTTGCAAGTGGTCAGGTTACATGCGGTGTGGTGTGTCAGATTGACTCGGGTGCAGATTTGACTCGGTTCCTATGCGCTGGTCGCATCACCGGCACCTACAGATGAGTAGAGGAAACGTGACGTCGTTCACCATAGATACGCGCTAACGGCATACGCAAATGACGAGATATCCTATAGTTAGCCCATGGTCATAGCTGAATCGTTTATTTCTCGTTCTGCAAGGTGATAAATGATTTGTTACGTTAGGTTTATAGATAGTTATCGTCTCTGCATTTTGTAAGGTTAAATTACATTTTATTTTATACACATGTTATAGTTATAAGTCAAGGTTAACCCCGTTTAAACCTGTGAATGTAATATTTATTTTAATACTAGCTTTAAACCTTACATGAGTATCTTCAGTTAATTGTACTCTAGCATGTATTTTAAGAATGATATATATATCCCCCCACAATCCACCTGTTTGTAGTGTCTTGCAGCATTCATCCATTAAACATTCATAAAATAAACAAGTCCAGCTTCTTGTGTCATATGATGTTCAACTTCATTACAGAACCAAATGAGAAGCAAATATCGAGTCATATCTCATAAATAATCATAAAAAAAGTTCTACATTTAATGGTAATGTCAAATGGTATTTCCAGAGTCAAAAAGTATTACATTGCTCATATCATCCTGTCCAGTATAATTCACTCAAGGATACTGTTCACACCCTGTCCATAACTGAATTATGGTATACCTTTTAGAAATAAAAATGTGGTGGGTTAATGTCAGCCAGGCCTTGAACATTCCTCAAGTGTCCTAAAAAGATCTCCTAAAATATACTTTTCTGTCTTAGTTTCTCATTAATGAACTCGCTATGGAGCAACCTGCATGACATCACAGCACAAAAAAACATGTAGCTTTTTGGGAAACTTCTTCCTCTCATCTAAGGTGCCATTCCGCAGTCTTCCTGTCCACACTCGGCTTCTGTGCTGGCTCTGCAATAGCCGCCCAGGGGCCGTTCCAGCGGTTATTTTGATACTTTAGTAATGTTAATATTAATAACAAAATCATTATTAACAACCATTATAAGGTCATAAAATTGAAAAAGTATAATAGGTCCAGACGAGTGAACAGAAATATTCAGCCCATGGCCAGGGTCCGCTCCCTCGACGAGGGGGGTGGGGGTATAAGGGTAGGCACTAAAGCCAAGGGTCGCTTCTCTCGTACGGAGGGGGGTGGGGGGTAGGGAGCAGGGGCACTAAAGCCCAGGGTCACTCCTCTCGACAGGAAGGGGGATGTGTGGGGTGAAGTAGGAGAGAGGCACTAAAGCAAGGGTCCGCTCCTCTCGATGTAAGGGGGGTGGAGGGTAAGGGGTGAGGGGCACTAATTCATTAACTGATTCATTAATGAGAAAAGGTATACCAGAATAAGTATATTTAGGAGAGTCTTTAACAGACACTTGAGGAATGTTTACAAGGTTCTGAACATACCACACATTTTTATTCTAAGGTATATACCATAATTTCAGTTTATGACTGTTGTGTGGAACAGTATCCTTGAGTGAATTATCATATGATATAGCGACTGATATGGACATGTATTACACGTTAATGTAAACATTTTTGATGATATTATGAGATATTGACTCCATATTGGTTCTCATTTTTGTTCTGTAACTGAATTTGAATACACATCATATGACACAAAGAAGACTGTAGACTTGTTAATTTTATGAAGTGTTAATGAATGGAATGCTGGCAAGACACTTACAACAGGTGGTATATGTGTAGTTTGTATATATATCATTTCTTAAAATACATGCTGGAGTACATTAAACTGAAATACATCATTTAAGGTTTAAAGTATTATTAAATAAATATTTAATTTACGGTTTAAAACCGGGGTTAAACCTTGCTTAAACTATAAATTTTGTAATAAATAATGTAATTATACCCTTAACATAATAAGAGATAACTACTATAAACCTAACGTAACAACTTCATTTTAAACCTTGCAGAGAACGAGAAATAAATCGATCTTATCATATGGAGCCCACTGCTAGCTTATAAGCTATCGCGATATTTGCGTTGTGCCGTAGCGCGAATCTATGGTGACGACGTCACGTTTCTCTTACGTCATCTGTAGGGTGCCCGAGTGTTCATGCGCATGCGCATAGGAACCCGAGTCAATCTGGCAGCCCGAGTCAATCTGACACCCACAGCGGCAGTCAAGCGACGACTCCCAGCTCCACATTCTTGTGCCATCATTCGATCCGAATAGCTGTTTCATGCATTGTCTGTAAGATATAATGGAAGTTGGAGTATATTGACCTAGAAATACCTTTATTTCAAGCTTTTAGCGAGAATTATGTAATTTCTCAAAACGTTTATTTTGTAACATCTAGATGTTATTGTTATACCTCATGCTTACCGTTAGCCATCATTAGGCTTTTTGCTAGCCTCTTATTCATGTTCATTTTTGCTAGCATGTTCACTTGTGTTAGCATAGCCTTCATTTTGTGTCCTTTTTATTACTTCTTCGGAACTGTATGCCCATCCCATTTCGTTTTATTCTTGTGTCTACGTTTTACAATCTGCGAGCTTCCTACTAAAAACTCAATACAGAATCCCGTTCTCCTCGGAGTTATTGAAGTTCATGTTAACTGTGACTGGATAGCTGGATGTTCATCTAGTGAGACTAGTACACGTAAAAAGACAGCAATACAGACAAGTTTGTACACATCGGAGAGCATTCATGTGAGAACATCATTCGTCTCAAAGCAGCCATTAGTCCCATTTAATCCCAAGATGAGTCAGAAAAGTTCCAAGACTGTCAAGGAGCGAATAGAGGCCACGCACAGTGAAGCTAACCGGGAAACCAGTCCCTGAAGTACTCGTTCCAGAACAAGTACTTCATCTTCCAGTTCAAAGGCCATTCTTTGCCGTCCAAGAGCGAGAGCAAAAAAGCCACAGCAGCCGAAGCCAGAGCGTCCTATGCTCATCAACGGGAGATAGATTTAAAGGTCGAACAAGCCCGCTTAAAAGCCACCTTCGAAGCCCTTCAGGTAGAAAAAGAAAGAGACGCTGCCAATGCTGAAGCGGAAACGTTGGAAGCTGGCTTAGCTGAGAGCGAGCTAGGATCCGCAGTCAGAAACACCCATTCCTCTCTCACCTCAAAAACGCCTACAGCACACTGAGGAATACGGTGAGTGAGCAGGCCCGCCATCAAGTCAACATCCTACCCGTTGCAGACGATGTTGGAAGGAGGAGCCATTTCACCTACCCACAGATTACAGGCCGAAGGCAAAACTGTGCCTCCACATGATGGTTGTGCCGGGCTTCCTGTCAAGGAAGAGAATGGGATGGACACCATAAGGAATCGGCCTTACAGTCAAGAACAAGCTCCCACTCCCTCCAGCCAAACCCCATTTAGGGCACAGTACGACAGAACACCCACCAACCATGATCTCGCCAAGTGCTAGCCCCGCAATCAGCTAGTGACATCAAGCATAATCATCTGTCGATGATAAACCAGAGAACTATTGGGCTTGGAAAATCGTCTTTCGGAAAGCGCCACCGCTGGTTTAGACCTAACCGCAGGAGAAGAGCTCGACCTTCTCAGTAAATGGCCTCGGCCCAAGAGTCCTCGGAGCACGTTCGCAGGATCAAGGCAGTCAACATCAGACGCCCACAAACTGGCCTCGACCATGGCTTGGAGAGCTGGGAAGAGACCTTACGGCTCACCCGAGCCATCGAGCGAGCCTTTTCTCTAAGCTAGAGCATTTTCCAAAGTTGACTAACAAAGAACCGCAAAAGCTCCGTGAACTTGGAGACCTGTTGATGGAGGTCGAAGCAGCGAAGCTAGACGGCTACCTACCTGGTCTATTCATACCTGGACACATCCAGGGGGGTTCACCCCATCGCAGAAAAGCTACCGTATAATCTGCAAGAAAAATGGATGTCGTTCGGGTCAAAATACAAACGCAGCAAGAACGTCAGCTTTCCTCCATTCACTGTGTTCGTTGAGTTCGTGTGCACAGAAGCTAAAACACGTACTGATCCCAGCTTCAACTACCCTGTGTCTCTCAAACACCACCAAGATAGAAGAGAGAAGTCCGACAGGTTTGCAAAAGCATTTGCATCTGTCAATAAGGCAACCGTGACCCCATCTAACCAGTATGGAGGCGAGAATGAATCTGTTGATCACAGTAAGCTCTGCTTCATCCACGGGAAGCCCCATCCGCTAAGTAAGTGCAGAGGCTTCAGGGAGAAGACCCTCGACGAGCGCAAACAACTTCTCAAAAATAACTCCATATGCTTCAGATGCTGTTCAACCACAGACCATTTCGCAAAAGACTGCAAGGCGGAAGTGCAATGCGGAGAGTGCCAGAGCGATCGTCATCCGTCAGCTCTCCATCCAGGTCCTGCACCATGGTCTTCCAGGCGCTTCCCGTCCTCTCCAGAGAAACGGCAGGGAGGGAGACAGGGTCGAACCTCAGGACGTTACTGCAACATGCACCAAGGTATGCGGACAAGGAGTGAGCGCAAGAGCATGCTCTAAGATATGTCTCGTCAATGTTTTCCCAGATGGACACCGCGACAAATCTAAGCGGGTCTATGCTATACTTGACGAGCAGAGCAACAGATCTCTCGCGAGATCAGAGTTCTTCGACGCCTTCAATATTCAAGGTGGGGAGTTTCCATACAAGCTGAAAACATGCGCAGGACTCAAAGAGACAGCTGGAAGAAGGGCCCATGGTTACATCATTGAGTCAATCGACCAGAAAATCTGTCTTCCGCTACCCACCCTCCTTGAATGTAACCAGATTCCCGACAACCGATCAGAGATTCCGACTCCCGACGCAGCGTATCACCAGGCTCACCTGAGGAAGATCGCGAATGAGATACCACCTTTAGATCCGCAAGCAGAGATACTCTTGTTGCTCGGCAGGGACATCCTGAGAGTCCATAAAATCAGGAAACAAATCAATGGGCCTCACAACGCTCCATTCGCTCAGAGGTTGGACATTGGATGGGTAGTAGTCGGCGAAGTCTGCCTCGGGGGGGCCCACCAGCCATCTGAGGTGAGCACCCTCAAGACTACCATATTGGAAAATGGTCGCCCAAGCTACCTGCAGCCCTGCACCAGTCAAGTGCAGGTAAAAGAAAGATTTGAACACAACCCTATCTATCAAGCGTTGCCAGTGGTTTCCTCAGACAATTCAACGGCGGAGGAGGAGAACCTGGGTCAATTCATCTTTCAGCGTACTACCAGGGATCACAAACTCGCCCCCTCCATAGACGACATGAGGTTTCTGCACATCATGGACAGCGAGGTCCATCAAAACGACTCCAACAGCTGGGTTGCACCTTTGCCATTTAAGACACCCAGACAAAGGCTACCAAACAACAGAGACTGTGCTTATAATCGTCTCGTCTCACTCCGCCGGACCTTGGAGAAGCGCCCCCAGATGAAGGCACACTTCCTGGAATTCATGGAGAAACTTTTCAAGAACGAGCATTCAGAGGAAGCCCCTCCATTACAGGATGGCCAAGAAGTCTGGTATCTCCCCTCTTTTGGAGTCTACCATCCGAAGAAGCCGGAGCAGATCCGTGTCGTTTTCGACTCCAGTGCAGCCTATCAAGGGGTCTCCCTAAACGACGTGCTTCTCCGAGGACCGGACATGAACAACACTCTCATCGGTGTGCTCATGAGGTTTAGGAGAGAGCTTGTTGCTATCACTGCCGATGTCCAGCACATGTTTCACTGTTTTGTTGTGAAAGAAGACCATAGAGATTTTCTGCGCTTCCTGTGGTATCGCAACAACGACCTCGACAGCGACATCGTGGACTACAGAATGCGCATACACGTCTTTGGGAATAGCCCCTCCCCAGCCGTCGCCATCTACGGTCTAAGGAGGGCAGCGAGGGAAGAAGAAGATGACTTTGGCAGCGACGCAAGAAGGGTAATCGAGAGAGAGTTCTACGTCGACGACTTGCTGAAGTCATGCCCCACCGAAGCAGAGGCCATCAGTATCCTCAAGCGAGCTCAACAAATGCTTGCAGCCTCCAACCTAAGGTTACACAAAGTGGCCTCAAATCGACAAGCCGTAGTCAATGCTTTTAGCCTTGAAGACCGGGCCAAGACGTTCAAGATCGTGATTTCTTCACAGACGATATGCCACTGCAACGGACACTGGGAGTGTCATGGAACATAACAGCAGACATGTTCGTGCTCCAAGTTGCCGCCGAACAGAAACCCTTCACCCGGCGAGGAGTGCTATCAACAGTGAATAGCATATACGACCCCCTCGGCTTCCTTACCCCAGTGACAATACAAGGAAGGCTGCTCCTCAGGGAACTCTCTACTCAAGCCGAAGATTGGGACTCACCGCTTCCTAAGGGGGGGCCTCTCTCCAGGACCTCAAACATCTCAAAATTCCACGAGCTTACACGTCTACTTCAACCAGCAATGCTCAGCTCAGGGAGCTATGCATCTTCGCAGATGCATCAGTGAAGGCAGTTTCAGCCGTGGCCTACATCAAGGTAACCAACCACGCTGGTAACGTAGAGGTCGGCTTCGTCTTCGGAAAGGCCAGGGTCGCCCCAAAACCGGACCTTTCTATTCCTCGGCTGGAACTCTGTGCCGCAGTGCTTGCCGTCGAGATAGCCGATATGATACTGGAAGAAATGGATCTGAAGTTCGACAGCGTTAAGTACTACACCGACAGTAAGGTGGTACTTGGCTACATCCACAATCGTTCCAGAAGGTTCTATGTTTACGTGAACAACAGGGTTCAGCAAATTCACCAGTCCTCTACTCCAGAACAGTGGCAGCATGTTTCCCCCGATCACAACCCAGCAGACCATGGTTCTAGATCCGTACCAGCATCACTTCTGGGGAGTACAACATGGCTCACAGGACCAGCCTTTATTTGGAAACCATCCCTACTCGAACCAGCACCCGAAGAGGAACGACTGGCCCATGGCCATCATCACAAAGACCCTTCCGAGCCAGGATGGGTTGGTAAGGAAAGTGGATCTCCGCGTGATCAAAGAAGGCAAGCCAAAGGTTTACTCTACACCTGTTACGGAGGTGGTCCTTCTTCTGTCTCCGGAAGATTCTTTAGGTTAGTAGGAGTTATATGGAGTCTTTTCAAAGACCCCAGGCGGGGAGTGTTCTGGACACGTGTGGTTTTATGTTCGTTAAATCCCCTAGTGGCGTTCGATGATAGTGCAGCCTGATGTAAACAGGAAGTAGCCATTTTGAAGTGTCAGTCTACATGCGGCAGTCAAGCGACGACTCCCAGCTCCACATTCTTGTGCCATCATTCGATCCGATAGCTGTTTCATGCATTGTCTGTAAGTTATAATTTAAGTTGGAAGTATATTGACCTAGAAAAACCCTTTATTTCCAGCTTTTAGCGAGAATTATGTTAATTTCTCAAAACGTTTATTTTGTACATCTAGATGTTATGTTATACCTCATGCTTACCCGTTAGCATCATTAGGCTTTTTGCTAGCCTCTTAATTCATGTTCATTTGCTAGCATGTTCACTTGTTGTTAGCATAGCCTTCATTTTGTGTCCTTTTTATACTTCTTCGGAACTGTAATGCCACCATTTCTTTTTATTCTTGTGTTACAGTTTTACAATCTGCGAGCTTCACTAAAAACTCAATACAGAATCCCGTTCTCCTCGAGTTATTGAAGTTCATGTTTAACTGACTGGATAGCTGGATGTTCATCTAGTGAGAACAGTACAAATCTGCTGAACACTCTTACTAGTCCCTACTCTCAAGGGTCTCAATGCGGCTTTGGTCCGTATCTCCCCAACATGACGTGATGCAATGCATTCTGGGGGAAATGAGAATCAATAGCAAACCGCTAAAATAGTACCTACTTTTTCGTATAACATTACGTTTTGTGATACCTAACAACATTAAATACAATGGATAACAGTTTAAATCTTTATTACCAACAAGCAAATTGCACAAATTTGTTGGAAAATGAACCCTACAATACAGCCTTTAAGGTCCCGATCTGCTACCACTGAGACTCAGCAACCTATTTGGCAAAGCTCCTGTCCATATAGACAACTGAATAAACATTTCACCTATCACATTCTAATTCTTTTCATAGCAATACTGTTTTTAATTAGGCCCGACATGATTGTAATTGTTTGAACAGCTATCTGGGCTAATTCAAATTTATTTTGTAATTAATACAGATTTGCAACATGGGCTACTTGTGCCGCACTACTCATCAGTAATATACCCGTGCTCACTTGATGGCTATATAAGCTGGGAGCAGACAGGAGCACAGGGCCTTTTGTGCCATCAAGCAGTCGACGATTGTTTGTGTGTGGGCGCTAGTGACGGAGTACCGTTGTTGGTGTGATCTTGTGGATCGGGTAGTGAGCTATTGGTTCTGAATAGTGGAGTATTTGGTTGGTTTGTAGTTAGTTCTGTTTGTGCTCTCCTCTTTTGGGAAAGTGGTCCTTAGTTCTTTGGCACGTCAATACTCCTTTTTGCTAACCGTTAACTCCTCCTGTCTCCTCCTTGTTAGGCCTACCTCGATTTTTTTGGCTTGGTCATTTAATTGACCCAGACTTTTCAATTCAGGGGTAAATTGTCAAAATTACGTTACCAAGATATCCACCTATTTATGTTTCATCAAGTTTATATTGTTTAGATATTCATCCATAATTTTGGATTGGATTTGATTCTATTTTGAGGTTTGGCCCTTTAGTACAATAAGCCTACCAACTGATAATGTAGTAGGTGGTATTCACTTCAATCTTTTTCAGACAAATAAAATCCTCCACTTATGCTGTCTTTTAGCGGTAAACATGTAAAAACGTAAATAAGCTATGATGCCCTTTTCTGGCCTGTAATATGCCACTAGATGTTCCAAAATTATGGCATTATCCAAGACAGCATGAAGTAGCCATGTTGCAAGTGGTGAGGTTCCTGAATAGAATTATAATGTGTCTTTATTTGATCTGAAAAACTATCTTTTATAGAATAGCAATTGTGATTTTTAATTAAAAACATGTTCTTTATCCACCTGAAGAAACATGGCTGGCTCTTTGGTAGAAGACACACTCGCTTTCGAGATATAAAGAGCTTATTTTAAGGTATTGGATTCTTATTTTCATGTGATCGTACAATGAAAGCTGTTTGCATTGGTATATACAGTGGGGCAAAAAAGTATTTAGTCAGCCACCAATTGTGCAAGTTCCTCCACTTAAAAAGACGAGAATTTTCCTCATAGGTAAACCTCAGCTATGATAGACAAAATGAAAAAAAAAATCCAGAAAATCACATTGTCGGATTTTTTAAGAATTTATTTGCAAATTATGGTGGAAAATAAGTATTTGGTCACCTACAAACTAGGGGTGTAACGGTACACAACAGTCACGGTTCGGTACGTACCTCGGTTTTGAAGTCACGGTACGGTACAGGACGGTTCGGTTCATAAGTTAGAAAAAACGGATTGCTTGACTGAACGAACATAAGTTTAATTAGTAACGAATTAAACACAACAGTTTTAGCTGTCGGTATGAAACATACAAATAAAATGTGCAACAAATATAAAAAAAATACTGCTGCAATTCTCGGATAACCCTAACATAAAATTATTGAAAAAAAAATCCAGTGTTAATGCTCAGTCTAGGCTCTTTAAGCTGGTATGTAAACAAAGAATGTGTAAACTTAAAGGGTTTAAAGAAAATATTCCTGCAGCTCTCTAAAGCTCTGAAGTTCTCATAAATATAAATATCCATCATTAAATAAAAGTGCAACTGCAGCCTTAACTTAAATTACAGCTTATGTATTTTATAAAAAATAAAATACTGCTTCAAACAACAAGGTTCTCAAATGAATAAAATAATGCTCAAATAATAACAGTAATAATAACATAAACAGTTTCAGCTTCATTCAACTTTCAGGTTTTTCTTTAGGAAGATCAACTTGTCAACATTGTGTGCAGAAAGCACAGCTCTTTGGGTATTTAGAATGTCTCCAGCCATAGAAAATACCCTTTCACTAGGGACACTGGTAGCAGGTACTGCAACTGCTTGTTCTCAACAACGGAGAATGGCCGTAGGTCAGAGGCAATGAAAACACCAATAGACCTGGTGATGGCATTTGCCCGTTCTGAATTCCCAGACAGGGGTAGGGTTTAATTAAATAGTGTAGTGAGCTGGGTTTGAACAACTTTTTTTCTTTTCGCAGCGGTGACAGTAACACCTGAATGGTGCATTTTTACATGCGTGTGCATGTTCGATGTGTTCCCATTTGCATAGGCGATCGCTGTTGAACAATGTCTGCACACAGCTTTCGACTTGTCCACTCCTCTTTCCCCATTGTGATAATTAACCTGGAATCCAAAGTTCTCCCACACTTTAAATGACAGGGGGGCATCTTCAAGCTCCGGTTTTCTGTTGTCGCTCGCCATGCAGTTCGCTCTCAGTTCGCTGGTAGCCATCAATCCACACACAGTCACGATCGCGCTCTGCTACTGCTACTACGCGGTGGCCGTGCACGTGTGAGCCGAGCCTAATAAGGCTAATTAAGTTCCGCACCGCAAAACAAGCCTTTACATTCGCCGTATTAACGCTATGTACGCCACATTTACGTACCGCGGTACACCTCTGTAACTGCACCGAAGTGCCTGTACCGTGACGGTTCGGTTCAAATACGTGTACCGTTACACCCCTACTACAAACCAGCAAGATTTCTGGCTGGCACAGACCTGTAACTTCTTCTTTAAGAGGCTCCTCTGTTCTCCACTCGTTACCTGTATTAATGGCACCTGTTTGAACTCCTTATCAGTATAAAATACACCTGTCCACAACCTCAAACAGTCACACTCCAAACCCCACTATGGCCAAGACCAAAGAGCTGTCAAAGGACACCAGAAACACAATTGTAGACCTGCACCAGGCTGGGAAGTCTGAATCTGCAATAGGTACGCAGCTTGGTGTGAAGAAATCAACTGTGGGAGCAATTATTAGGAAATGGAAGACATACAAGACCACTGATAATCTCCCTCGATCTGGGGCTCCACACAAGATCTCACCCTGTGGGGTCAAAATGATCAAAATCCCAAAACCACATGGGGGGACCTAGTGAATGACCTCCAGAGAGCTGGGACCAAAGTAACAAAGGCTACCATCACTAACACACTACGCCGCCAGGGACTCAAATCCTGCAGTGCCAGACGTGTCCCCCTGCTAAAGCCAGTGCATGTCCGGGCCCGTTTGAAGTTTGCTAGAGAGCATTTGGATGATCCAGAACAGGATTGGGAGAATATCATATGGTCAGATGAAACCAAAATAGAACTTTTTGGTAAAAACTCAACTCGTCGTCTTTGGAGGACAAAGAATGCTGAGTTGCATCCAAAGAACACCATACCTACAGTGAAGCATGGGGTGGAAACATCATGCTTTGGGGCTGTTTTTCTGCCAAGGGACCAGGACATCTGATCCGTGTGACGGAAAGAATGAATGGGGCCATGTATCATGAGATTTTGAGTGAAAACCTCCTTCCATCAGCAAGGGCACTGAAGATGAAACGTGGCTGGGTCTTTTCAGCATGACAATGACCCCAAACACACCGCCTGGGCAACGAAGGAGTGGCTTCGTAAGAAGCATTTCAAGGTCCTGGAGTGGCCTAGCCAGTCTCCAGATCTCAACCCCATAGAAAATCTTTGGAGGGAGTTGAAAGTCTATGTTGCCCAGCGAAGGCCCAAAAACATCACTGCTCTAGAGGAGATCTGCATGGAGGAATGGGCCAAAATACCAGCAGCAGTGTGTGAAAACCTTGTAAAGACTTACAGAAAACGTTTGACCTCTGTCATTGCCAACAAAGGGCATGTAACAAAGTATTGAGATGACCTTTTGTTATTGACCAAATACTTATTTTCCACCATAATTTGCAAATAAATTTTTTAAAAATCAGACAATGTGATTTTCTAGATTCTTTTTTTCATTTTGTCTCTCATAGCTGAGGTATACATATGATGAAAATGACAGGCCTCTGGGTTGTAGACAAGAGTCTAGAACCCACACAAGTGGCTCAGATAGTGCAGCTCATCCAGGATGGCACATCAATACGAGCTGTGGCAACAAGGTTTGCTGTGTCTGTCAGCGTAGTGTCCAGAGCATGGAGGCGCTACCAGGAGACGTGGAGGAGGCCGTCAGAGGGCAACAACCCAGCAGCAGGACCGCTACCTCCACCTTTGTGCAAGGAGGAACAGGAGGAGCACTGCCAGATCCCTGCAAAATGACCTCCAGCAGGCCACAAATGTGCATGTGTCTGCTCAAACGGTCAGAAACAGACTCCATGAGGGTGGTATGAGGGCCCGACGTCCACAAGTGGGGGTTGTGCTTACAGCCCAACACCGTGCAGGACGTATGGCATTTGCCAGAGAACACCAAGATTGGCAAATTCGCCACTGGCGCCCTGTGCTCTTCACAGATGAAAGCAGGTTCACACTGAGCACATGTGACAGACGTGACAGAGTCTGGAGACGCCGTGGAGAACGTTCTGCTGCCTGCAACATCCTCCAGCATGACCGGTTTGGCGGTGGGTCAGTAATGGTGTGGGGTGGCATTTCTTTGGGGGGCCGCACAGCCCTCCATGTGCTCGCCAGAGGTAGCCTGACTGCCATTAGGTACTGAGATGAGATCCTCAGACCCCTTGTGAGACCATATGCTGGTGCGGTTGGCCCTGGGTTCCTCCTAATGCAAGACAATGGTAGACCTCATGTGGCTGGAGTGTGTCTGCAGTTCCTGCAAGACGAAGGCATTGATGCTATGGACTGGCCCGCCCGTACCCCAGACCTGAATCCAATTGAGCACATCTGGGACATCATGTCTCGCTCCATCCACCAACGCCACGTCGCACCACAGAATGTCCAGGCGGATGCTTTAGTCCAGGTCTGGGAGGAGATCCCTCAGGAGACAATCCGCCACCTCATCTGGAGCATGCCCAGGCGTTGTAGGGAGGTCATATGGGCACGTGGAGGCCAAACACACTACTGAGCCTCTTTTTGACTTGTTTTAAGGATATTACATCAAAGTTCGATCAACCTCTAGTGTGTTTTTCCACTTTAATTTTGAGTGTGACTCCAAATCCAGACCTCGATGGGTTAATGAATTTGATTTCCATTGATATTTTTTGTGTGATTTTGTTGTGGGCACATTCAACTATGTAAAGAACAAAGTATTTAATAAAAATATTTCATTCATTCAGATCTAGGATGTGTTATTTTAGTGTTCCCTTTATTTTTTTGAGTAGTGTCTATATATATTTTTATATATACACACAGTATAGGTTTTCATTCATTAGTGAAATGCTCTGTGAGTGTCTGTTCTGGTAGACTTCACTGCACCTGCCTTTCTATTAGAGATTTTAGATCTTAGACCACTCCCAGGGGGGCTTTTGTTTTGCGATCGCTCTCAAAAACAGTTATGGCACTTAAAAAAATAATGACTTTTTTTAAAAGAGTTGAAACACTCACTTTCACAAAGAGGTGTTTGGCTCCATGCAGCTCTCTTACGTACGTTTAGGCATTGTGGTCGTCTGCCTGAGGGTAAATATCCAGGGTTGCACGTAATTGTCAGATGCTGACCTTCTGCATACTCAGTATTATTTGCTCTACCATTGGCAATTTCCGGCACTGTACATTTCACTTCTGTGAAACGATCAAATGCAGACAAACAGTGGTTTTTTTCAACTTTCCAGAATTAAAAAAAAGCTTGATAATTGAAGTTACAGAATGAACATTAATAAATCAGAATTTTTCAACAACAATAAAGAAGAAGACTGGCTACAATACCATCACATTTTGGTGGTTCTTCATTCCACTGGCCATTTCCTTCACAGCGAATATGCAACGGCCCATACAGAGCCAATAATTTGTTTCTGCAGCCAAACTGAAGCACATTTCCGTAGGAGGACTGTAACCTGTTGCCCGTCACGAGAACATTTTCATCAACGGTAATATCTGGACACTTAATGGCTGGAAAAAGGACAAAAAGAAGAAAAAGAACATGACAATTGTTAAAATAAAGATAAATACTGATCTACCTGATATTTAATGTATTCATGCTGTGCAATCATTTATCATTCCCAGAATGTGACATTTCTGCCTCTTACTGAAATGTTTCCTGAGAAACACTGGGGACTGGAACAAAGCCATACCATCTTACATAGGCCAACTCCTGAAAGCCTTATGATGGGTGAAGGCCAATTTTTATTTATCAAGGTTGGCAGAAAGACGGGCTAAGACAATACCAAGGATCATAAGGCCCTGATGAGTGTATATCTGATTAAGGAAGGAGATAAAGAGATAACAAAATAAAGTTGGCTAAAATGAGCGCTCTCAGACTGCACCCCCCCCTGTAGAATAATCTCCGAGGCCATCTTCGAAATAAAATATTCTTACAAGTGCCTTATGATTTTTTTTTTGCTACAAATATGTACAATTCACTTCAAAGTCAAGTTCCCGGTTGCCTGTATTTCTCTGCCCAAGAGTGCTGATCTGGTCATGCATGATTGGACATCGTTTGGTGGGAGGTTCTTAGGGCATATGGAAGCTTAATCTTGCCAACGGCTGCTTTTATTTAACATCGTAATTATATTTACTAACTAATATAACATCCTCCCCCTAGCACTGATTGGTCCTTTCATTTTTATATGGAAAAGGCTTTCAATGGAATGGAGGCCTGACTCGTCCCACAAGACTACCTCAGACCATAACCTTCTCCAATACAATCTGTTAAAATTGAGCAAGAAATTATGCCAGCTAAAAAACAGTCAGTTGGGCCCCCCTGCATCAAAACCAGGAGCATTTAAGCATTTTTATCTATTAAGCATTGATTCATACTCTCTGGTTACCTCTCTTCTCTTAAGCTTTGATCTGGGTCCTATCAGGCATGCAGCAAAGACTGGATCACACTAGCTTGGTGGGACCATGCATCCGGATCTTGTTAGATAAGATTCTTTGTCTCTCTGATGATCACTCTGGCCTCGAGTCCCTTGAAAGCCTTTTTCCAAAATTTTCGGAATTGGCAAGAGTGAAGAGAGTAACCATGTGACTCTGATTGGCTGTATCTTTTTATTTATTTTTTTTACCAACATTAGGATTGATTGCCTATATTTGGCAATCAATTGCTGCCCAACCAAGGCCAGATTGATGTTCATTGGGAAATGCAAACTTAAGGCTGTAGTATCAAGCTAGTCAATATATGTGTATATATCCTGCGAACTGTAGTTGTTTTCAATGATAAACCGTTTAATATTTTATCCTTGTAAAATGTATTATCCTTGTCTGTTCCTTCCTGCACCTTTGAAAATGACACCTTTGTCTCAATGGGCTACCAAAAATACATCTTGGCTTGGTTCTTACCTTCACAAGTAGGTGTGTTCCCACTCCAACCCTGGTCCAAGCATCTGCGGTAGGGGTTCCGGTTGACCATTATGTAGCTAACACAGGGAACACAATAACGACATGTAAATTGGAACCTTTATTTTTTGATTGATCAGATTGCAAAATATATTTTGTTTGATTGTTAAACATGGAGAACAATAAAGAAAATGGTTGATACCCTTCGTGGCATTTATATTGCACTTGAGATGTAAACACAAAATCTGTGCCTGAAACTAGCGTGAAGTCTGCATTCAGGGACTCGCCAGGATGACCGCATGATTTGGCTGGAAGAAATGCATTTTTGTAGCATAGTAAAACGACAGAGGACATGAATCATTGCAAAAGGTTGAACTCTGAAAAGGACTCGGAGCTGAATTTGTCTGTGTGAAGATATTACCTAACTGTAGTATTGCAACATAGTAAATATATGCACAACAAAAACAAAGATAAACTTACATGTACATTTATCACCAAAGACTTTGGTCCAAACGCCACCACTGCATTTTATTTTGAAGAATCCAGTAAACCCGTGTTTGCAGGGAACTATGATCTGCTTTTCATTAGAATAAGTTTCCTCCATACCCACAATGTCAATATTTAAATGAGATATGTGGCCATTGTTGAAATTGCTGATGTTACAATCTATATGGGAAGTAAGCTGGGTTAGTAAACTGAGGCTTTTATCAGGCATCACCATTACCGTACGATACAGACGGTCATCATTACCATACGATACAGACGGTTGGGTAACAGATAAAATTGTTCCTTTGTTATGAATACACACAGTGAACGCCATTGGCATGCAGCATATTTAAATTAATGTAGGCTAATGAATATTGGGATTGGTACAGATTTTCATGGACATAGCCTTAACTATAGGTCTGCTCTACTGAAACAAACATAGTTTAGGATAATAATAAATAACTGTTCAACTAACTAACATTAAATTTACCCCATAGAGCTCCAATGTGACCGCTAGGCAGTAAATTGTATTATGTTACTGATTAACTATCCAAAAACATTTGGATCGTAACGGCTTACAAATATATATTTTAATAAAAAAAAAGGAAAGAGCCTTAAACGCTTACATGATTAAAACTATTATAATTTTGGCTGTGCTATTTTTAAATATCATACGTGTTTTCTATATAATTATCAAGCGTCACTGACTTTACAGGAAGCAGAATCACAAATAAACCACAACAGAAACATTACGAAAATTACGATCTAAGCTAACTGTGATTAAGTAGTGTTCTCTGGAAGTGTCATTACCTTGGCCTGTCACTACTGTAAATGAGACCATCCATATTAAAATAACACACCAT
Source organism: Melanogrammus aeglefinus (assembly GCA_900291075.1). NCBI lineage: Eukaryota > Metazoa > Chordata > Actinopteri > Gadiformes > Gadidae > Melanogrammus > Melanogrammus aeglefinus. The sequence continues at coordinate 16,591 of OLKM01003580.1, read as the reverse complement.
TTAGATAATCCGTGCATTTTGTCGGCATTCACAAAACAACTTACGAACAGGACCATTATGATCTAGAGGAGGAAAGCCCAAGTCCGTTCCTCTTAAACTGCTGTCAGAGGGCAATGCAGAGAGACAGGTGGTGGTGGTACGGGAGTGGGGGGGAGACAGAAAAAACAAATATGAGATAACAAAGCTTACTAAATAGACAACCCATTTGATATTTTGCAACAACAACCCAGAGCCAAAATAACAATTGTGTCATTATAGTCACTTTCCTTGATGGAAGTGTTTTGATTTCAATGTTTTATGACAGCTAATGAAAATACCTGTTTCATCATTGAGCTTTCTGTAAATTATGCAGTATTTACTGAAAGATGGATGCCTATTCCCATAAAGGAAAAGTTTGTGTGTTTTATCGCCAGGTAATCATTTACATTGGTCAATAAAGCAAACAAGCTGTCTCTCTCAACGCCAAAGGTTTTAGGAACCAGCCATGAAGCAAAGAAGACAATCCTTGATATGTTTATCTGTTAACCTCCATGGCAATGATGAGTTTGTGGGTGTTGTTGGGAGGAAGTGGTGGCGGTAGGCACTTACTGGTCACTCGAACATAAAGGAATGTGCTCTAATCTCTGCTCCCCTTGTCCGACTCAATGTGTTGATGTGTTCAGCGCGCGCGCACACATCTAAGATGGCTACAGCTGAATAGCCACATGTTCGTGGCTGTGATGGTTGTTATGGGGAAGTACAACGAGTGGACCCAAATGCTCGACACAGAAGCTGTGTTCGAAATCGTTCCCTATCACGGATATAATGCACTATATAGGGGGCTCGCCATTTTGTAGTGGTGTTTGAATTCTCACTGGTTAATTTCATGCACTATATAGTGCAGGGGTTCTCAAACTATATGGGGCCGGGGACCCCCCCATAGGGCAGAATATTTTTCACGGACCCCCTCATAACCGCAACACAAATGTAATCATATAGGCTCATGTCTATTTGTTCTGTTAAATGCTTTTGAACTCTTTTGTGCTTCAATCATTCAGCGCTAATACCCCAATAGTGTTAAATAAGCATTTTATTGCACTTTGGCTTAACTTTACAATGCGTAAATAGATTTGGTAATTCATCACAGTAAATAACAATGAAGGACAGAGACAACGGTCAGTGCAAAAAACATTGATGTAACAGACAATATACTGTTGAACAAATAAAGTAGGCCTACTCAATGCATTGAGAGACAATTGTTTTAGTGGATAAATCATGAATCAAAGCTAAATCTGTGTGTGTGTGTGTGTGTGTGTGTGTGTGTGTGTGTGTGTGTGTGTGTGTGTGTGTGTGTGTGTGTGTGTGTGTGTGTGTGTGTGTGTGTGTGTGTGTGTCGGGGGACGGACGGACGGACGGGGGGGGGGGGAAGGTGTTGAGCAAGTAAAAATGAACTGCAACAAAAGTGCAACAGGCTTTTTTTTGCGCTAGTTGGATGAATCAGTTGATTCATCCAACTGTATGGAGATTTCAACCCACTGCAACGAAGTCTCCCAAGAAGCTGCACGATATCATCCGAAAGGTCATCGATTCTCCGTTTCACGGTGTCATCGGAGAGGGGTAGGGAGGAACAGCTCTTGTGCAATGGTATTGCACAAGAAGAGGCTTCATCATCTGCTGTACCACTAAAAATGAAGCCTTCTGTGCCCTCTCAGACATTGTGGCCAAATTAGGGAGTTTTGATCATTGATGGAAATATTCTTCACCTTTCCTCACAAAGAATTCCTTTGATTTATCCCTATTCTGCCCTTGTTGTTGCTGTGGTTAACTTGGCAGATAGCTAACAGGGATCTTCAATAAACACCGAGTCAGCAGGTAAGTTTTGGGATGTTTACTGTTGATGCACTGTGAAACTGCAATACAAAGATAAAAAATAAAATGTTACATGTTGTTTGGCTTTGTTCTTTAACACAACAATTATCATACATGACACAAATACTCATAAACAAGTTAAATTCTTAATTAACTGACCACAAAGAATAATTAGCGATTAGCTTAATGCTAACGTTACATTGAAAACGCCATTGACAAGCTAGCGCATTAGCATCGCTCCGTTTTTAAAGTTTTCCCACACAAATATGAACTGTTTCTAAATCTAAAGGCCGGACTCTGAGAATCAGTGGCAGATTGACGTAATGTTAACAGAGTTACTATTGGCCCAAAATGAAAGCGGGGGGAGGGCTGAACACAATGCGCCTGTTTAATTGGCTTTCATTTAGCCTGAGGGAGTTTGACGTTTAACGTTGGTTTAACGTTATGCCAACGGGAGTAATGACAACAGGCCCAGCACTTTCTCCATAAATACCGGTATGTTTATGTTGCAACAAGCTCTTCACGGACCCCCTGGCAACGCGCCGCGGACCCCCGGGAGTCCCCGGATCCCACTTTGAGAACCACTGGCCTAGAGCATTATCGCTCTTTAGGGAGTATGTACTGCCGTTCGGTCAAATGTTCTTTTTTATCTTTATTAGGAAAAGAAGAAGTGGGAGCAACTGCAGAACTTCTGGCTCTGCGGTGCTGCTCTCCCCGGCTGCGGCGGCGGCGGCGGGGGCAGGTGCTGCGGCATCGGGGTTGGGGTTGGAGGCGGCCCCCTGGAGCGCTGGGGCCGGCCTGGACCCCGCTTCCTCGCGGCCTGCCAATGGGAGCCCGTGAGAATCGCCCAAAACCGGGAACGATTCTCACGGACGGACGGCTGGTGCACGAGCACCTCCGAGAAACGGGGCCCAAATAGTCCATCCAGAGCTAATGGACCCTGGACGAGGCTGGCCCGCTCTCATTCCGGAACCGCAGTGTGAGAGAGCCATATGGCCCTCTGGATCATGGTGGCCCACGCCATATGCCGGCCGGCCGAAACGGCTATCGGCTGACATAACTGGAGGACGGCGCTGGAGAAGCAGGAAACCGTCAGCCATCTTCCGGCCTCCTCCGGGCCGTAAGCCTCCCTGCCAACTGACAAGGAGACCAGGGCAGAGGAGAGCAGGGCAATGTTGTTGATCGCCGCCGCAGATTGCGAGGCACAGACGAACACCCTGTCCGTCAGGCCGGTAATCTGCTTCTGGAGGCGGTCGGGGGGCAGCGGCTTCTCGTTACGACGCAATCCGGCGCCCGGACAGAGAAGCGCTGCTAGGGAATGCTCCTGAGTATCAGCCCACCCTTCCACGTTGGTGAAGTCAGTGAAGGCCCTCACCGGGGCCTTCAGAGTAGAAGGGTCCCCACCCGCAATGGTGAAATGGTGCTGAACCGGTGGGAACAGGGGGCACTGGGTAGCCCGCCGGAAGGAAGACAGGGTGCGAACACACTCGCCCTGCATGTCATCCGACATGGGGGCGAGAGGCGGGGCTGGCTAGAGATGCCCTTGATGGCCGCCTCCTCACCCATGATCTCACCGAATAGATCGGCCATCCGGCATGGTTTCTCCCTCGGGACGACAGTGGCTTCGGTGGAAGCCCCCGAGCGGGAGAACCCGGAACCTCGTCGTTGTCGGCGTCCTGGGTGTCCGGAACTCCGGCCCTGAAGATGTCGATGGCCTCAGCGAGGTCCACCGACGGGGAGAAAAAGAGGTATATTTCTTCGATTTCCGTTGATCAGTACAAATGCTGAACGAAAAGGGAGGATGGGCGGCGGTTTGCGCCGCGTTATATACATGTACCGTGGGAAATGTGGGCGGTGCCCACGTTGATTGGTGCATAGTTGAAATTTTTCTGTGCGCACGCGCACGCGCGCGGGACAAGCCCATAAGGCGAAGCCTAGATAAAGCCTTGATCATGCTGTTTCGTGCTGCTAGCCTTTAGCGGAATCAAAGAGTGTTGAGAAGGACAGTAATAAAATATCTTTGGCAAGATGGATATAAGAAGAGAGGACCGCAGTGAATTCAACCCGGTCCTCTTGACATCGGGTAGGTGCATGACAGTGGTACAGTTAAACTTCAATAGCGCGGGCTTTTATTTGTTTCTATCACTGAACTTTCATGCAAAACTCTTGCTCAGCAACGATGGGAAATACTATCAAATGTATTATTTAAACCAGTATGAATATTACCGTACATGTTTACCAGGCAATCTAATAGGCCTAAACGTACGTTCACACCAAACGCGAAATTTGTCGCCCGTTCGCGTTGTCGCATTTGTCGCGCCACCGGTATAGCACCCTGATCACGCGCGATCTCCTCTTGATCTCGGAAGCTAAGCAGGGTCGGGCCTGGTTAGTACTTGGATGGGAGACCGCCTAGGAAAACCAGGTGCTGTATGCTATGAGTGCTCTGCGTCTGCGAGATACCGTCCCCAGCTATGGGTAAATAGTGGGTAGATGGGACCCAGCCTTGAAAGGCAACCCATTTAGGAGAAGGCTACTTCAAACAATAAACCAAAGATGTTGCTTGTGTCTCTTCCAATCCTCACAAGGGAAACGAACAAAGGGCGGATAAGGCTATAATGACTGAAACGGCCAGAGTAGGATTGTGAGGAGTGTCAACCCATAGTCCTTAATTAGCATTGTAAAGTCTAACAATGGAGACAACGTTGGACGACTCGTCTGAGGACGAGAGAGAGAGAGAGAGAGAGAGAGAGAGGAGAGAGAGAGAGAGAGAGAGAGAGAGAGAGAGAGAGAGAGAGAGAGAGAGAGAGAGAGAGAGAGAGAGAGAGAGAGAGAGAGAGAACTTGACTCCAGGTCCGCCATTTCAAAACCATGTCCGACATAAGCATTGCATGTCTTTTGCTTGAGCGGGAAGTGAACGCTATGTCACTCAAGGAAGTGAACGCTGATTGGCTGTAATCACGCGAAATTCGCGTCAAAGTTGAAAAATTTGAACTCCAGCGAATCTGTCGCGCCGCAAATCCACGTGAACGCGCTCGCCAGAAGACGGCGAAAGTGTGGCGCGACAAATCAACATTTGTCGCCAGTTTTCTCTCGCCAAATTTTCGCCCGATACGCGTCTCTACGTTCACTTTGTATGGATCTTGTCGCCCCGTCGCGTTTGGTGTGAACACAGGGTAACACACACACAGGCACGCGTGCACGCACGGAGTAGTAATCGGGAGAGTTGGGAGAATTCCCTGTGGGCCGCCGTTATTGTTCGGGGCCGCCGGGTCAACGGCGCAACCAATTCCATTTTGTCTAGAGGGGACAACTGAGCGCCCCCTCCCGAAGTGGTACAGCCCAGGTCGGCCTTGAACTACGATTGGTCAGAAAGACGTAACAGCTAATGACAACATTGAATTCTCACGCAGGTTATAACAGAGTAACACACTGTTACGGTGTCCAACAAACATAAAATCAGCCTTTGGAAAACCCAACATAAACAGGGTTTTTGGGGAAAACAAAGTTTTATGGTTGACAATGATCGTGAGGTCAGTACGACCTGACGATTGGTCTTTCTTTTATTTCTCAAACTACGTTACAATTGAATTTTCATCAGCCCGATTTTCAAATTTTCTCGGAGGAGAAACCCCCCGAACACCCGTTTTAAAAGGACTCTTAAAAAGGAACTTCTGGGCTACAGCCCCGAATGTTTTCAATTGCTAGCGACGCTCCTGATACTCGGTAATACCGCTGTTGACACCAGTGTATTACTCAGTGTGAAAATGTCCACATCGCGGCAACCCTAGTACCATTGCATTTATAGCTATGACTGTGTGCCAACTTCATTAAAATCAAGGCATTGCAATGTTTGCAAATCGCTATACGTGGGTCTTTCTCAGAATCATTGAAAAACGTCCACACCGCAGACATATTGGCGCTTCTCCAGACAATTGTGTGCTGGCCGCGCTTTTTGTTTGCGTCATCACAAATTTCTGTTTCGGCCGTGTTGTTTCGGTGATAAAAGTATTTTGGCCGAAAACTGAAAATGCTTTTGGGCCATTTTCGGCCGAAAATTCGGTGCATCCCTTGTGTAAACAATTTAACCGGAGTAAACGTGTCATGCAGTGTTTGTTTTTTAAAAAAGAAAAGGAACGGCTCTTTACCTAGCTGGTCCGCTGCTCAATCCAAACCCACACGCTTCAATGAAAATCAAAGCAAGTCAGCTATGTACACAAACACGTGGACAAAATTGTTGGTACCCCTCTGTTAATGAAAGAAAAACCCACAATGGTCACTGAAATAACTTGAAACTGACAAAAGTAATAATAAATAAAAATTGACTGAAAATTAACCAATGAAAATCGGACATTGCTTTTGAATTGTGGTTCAACAGAATCATTTTAAAAAACGAACTAATTAAACAGGCCTGGAAAAAAATTATGGTACACTTAACTTAATATTTTGTTGCACAACCTTTTGAGGCAATCACTGCAATCAAACGATTTTTGTAACTGTCATGAGACTTTTGCACCTATTTTGGCCCACTCTTCATTAGCAAACTGCTCCAGTTGTCTCAGGTTTGAAGGGTGCCTTCTCCAGATGGCATATTTCAGCTCCTTCCACAGATGTTCAATAGGATTTAGATCAGGGCTCATAGAAGGCCACTCCAGAATAGTCCAATGTCTTGCTCTTAGCCATTCTTGGGTGTTTTTAGCTGTGAGGGTCATGGGTCATTATCTTGTTGGAGGACCCATGACCTGCGACTGAGACCAAGCTTTCTGATACGAGTGTTGTAGTACTCGAGAATGGTCTTGGTCTCGAGACCGGTCTCAAGACCGCATTTTCAAGGTCTTGGTCTCGTCTCGGTCTCGACTGCATTTTTACTCGGTCTTGTCTCGGTCTCGGTCGAGCTGGTCTCGGGATTTTTTGTCAAGACCAGCCGAGACCACAGCTGCTGTGATTTTTTTTTTTAAACCGCAAGAGAGGACAAAAAGAGGGAGAAAGGAAGGCACCGGCTGCGGCAGAGATGCCGTCAAAGTCATCAATCATTCAATTTTCAACCCACATTTATCTAGCCTATGTTTTCGTTCCAGGTGACGGTAAAAGTTTGACGTCGCCCCAGCCGCCGGCGAATGCAACTTTATGTTACACTCGGCGGAGCGTCTTTTCTTCCCAGTTAATTTAAGCTGTAGCTAAACACATAAAGATAAGCTGTCTGATTTTTGCCCGATTTCCCTCCTGAGAGAGAGAAAGAGGGGGGAGAGAGAGACTTGAATCATTTTGGGAAAAATGACAACAGTATTTTTTTGTTTGTTTGTTTTTTCATCAGAGAATCACATTTCAAGTGTTGTTCTTCATACATTGGTTGTAACAGCATCATTGCTGCTTTTGAAAGCACCATGTAAAAAGGGTTAAGTAGGCTACTTCTGCAGGCTCGTTGGCTTTACCAACAGTTTGAAATACATTTATTTTTCAATCTGACAAATAGATTATAATTCTTCTGTTTGGTCTCGGTCTTGGACTTGGTCTCGCCCCTCCACGGTCTTGGTCTTGTCTTGGTCTCGGCCCCTCAAAGTCTTGGTCTTGTCTTGGTCTCGGTATACTCTGGTCTCGGCCTTGTCTTGGTCTCGGGTTAGGTGGTCTTGACTACAACACTATCTGATACTAGGCAGCACATTTCTCTCAAATCAAATCAAAGTTTATTATCACATGCACAGCAGACAGACTCTACAGAAAAATGCTTGATTTGCGAGGTCCTCAACAATGCAAAAAGGAAGAAAGAAGAGAGGATGGAGAGATAGTATAATATAAACTTAATAAAAATTTTGCACAAAATATGGATAGTGCAAATAATACAAAGGAGTAGGCTTACCGGTAGAGTGTAATGAGTTGAGTGAATACGGTGTAAGGTGTGCGTGTGCGTGTGCGTGCGTGTGTGTGTGTGTGTGTGTGTGTCCGGCTCCATCTTGGTAATCCATAGATAGATAGATATTATCTAATAAGTTAGATAGATCGTCAATTTGACACCAAATCAATACGTAATCGATAAAAGAGAGGAAATACCTTTCAGGTGATGTTATTCGATAATCTGACTCACAGTTGTCTGTGTCCGGTTCTGGAAACCGCAAGTCACTGTGGTCGTGACCACAGTGACTTGCGGTTTCCAGGGGTGTAACGGTACACAACAGTCACGGTTCGGTACGTACCTCGGTTTTGAAGTCACGGTACGGTACAGGATGGTTCGGTTCATAGTTAGAAAAAACGGATTGCTTGACTGAACGAACATAAGTTTAATTCGTATCGAATTAAACACAACAGTTTTAGCTGTCAGTATGAAAAATACAAATAAAATGTGTACCAAATATAAAAAAAATACTGCTGCAATTCTCGGATAACCCTAACATAAAATTATTGAAAAAAAAATCCAGTGTTAATGCTCAGTCTAGGAGGCTCTTTAAGCTGGTATGTAAACAAAGAGTATGTAAACTTAAAGGGTTTAAAGAAAATATTCCTGCAGCTCTCTAAAGCTCTGAAGTTCTCATAAATATAAATATCAATCATTAAATAAATGTGCAACTGCAGCCTTAACTTAAATTACAGCTTATGTATTTTATAAAAAATAAAATACTGCTTCAAACAACAAGGTTCTCAAATGAATAAAATAATGCTCAAATAATAACAGTAATAATAACATAAACAGTTTCAGCTTCATTCAACTTTCAGGTTTTTCTTTAGGAAGATCAACTTGTCAACATTGTGTGCAGAAAGCACAGCTCTTTGGGTACTTAGAATGTCTCCAGCCGTAGAAAATACCCTTTCACTAGGGACACTGGTAGCAGGTACTGCAACTGCTTACCTTCATCATATGTTTTAAAAACCTGTGTTCTCCAACAACGGAGAATGGCCGTAGGTCAGAGGCAATGAAAACACCAATAGACCTGGTGATGGCATTTGCCCTTCTGAATTCCCAGACAGGGGTAGGGGTTGATTAAATAGTGTAGTGAGCTGGGTTTGAACAACTTTTTTTCTTTTCGCAGCGGTGACAGTAACACCTGGATGGTGCATTTTTACATGCGTGTGCATGTTCGAAGTGTTCCCATTTGCAGAGGCGATCGCTGTTGAACAATGTCTGCACACAGCTTTTCGAACGTAGAGACCAAATCTCAGTAACCCTCGTTACAATGCATTTTAAACCTGAAATGAATTTGTGTTGTTTTCTACACAAATTTGCCAACACCGCAAGATTCGCAGAGGAGAAGAAATCTGCGCAAATGTTTACTTCCTCTTACTGCTAGAGGAGAAGATCAGGCCAGCAGCAGAGTCCAAGGGGGCTGGTTGTAGTCTATTCGCTCAGTTCTCCGTATCAACAGTATGGCTAGAATGGAGCGAAAAGACTGCAACCAGCCCGCCATTCCATTTCCGGTCAAGGAGCATTGAGGCTTCCAATCGAAATCAATGGATTTACAAAATGCCAAATAAAACACAACAGAAACTGTATTTCGCTCAGATACTTGATTTAGAACATCAACGAACACCACTAACCGGTGACTTTCACATTTCTGAAAACAAACGTTTCGGGTTGTTTTAAGGACAGTTTTGTGAATACCCATAGCCAGCCATTGTGAAGCAGGCAGGGGTGATTCGAAATGAGCTAAATACCCGAGACAGGACCAATAGTCAAAGTTTCGGTGTCGACCACTCGATTTCATCCTAGACCAGGGTTCAGCAACCTTTTTGACATACAGTGCCAGTTTGAAATTTTGTCGTTAATGAGTGTGCCATAAGCAACGACTTTAAGCTGCACACGTGCCTCAGAGTGCTCCGTCGCCGGGAACTTTGACTGCTGTGGTTTCCAGTTGTTTCCGTAGCTCTGCAAACTTAGTCAACCAGGGTGTTGAGCTCTTTAGGAGAAGATTTTGCTGATGTCGATCCCCAGCTTGTTAAAATTTTCTATAAACACCTTGGCTACGTCCTCGCCCTTTGTCATGCCAGGCATTGGCTTAAGGCAGCAGAGTTCCTCTCTTACAGTTGAATCACAATATCTTGCCATGACTGCCAAATGTGGAATATCATTCATGCCAACGCTCTCGTCAAGCGCAATGCTAAACACCACAGAACCTTTTAACCCCGCTGTTTGCTGCGCTCTGACATTTTCTGCCATTTCATCAATGCGTCACTGGATACTTCTTGCTCTTTTATTCTTGCCTTAAGACTTTCTTTATTTGGCAAGCCTTCGAACAGGGCATCAGAGCAACCGAGAAAAGCTTCCATAATATACTTGCCATCCCTGAAGGGCTTCCCATGTTTTGCGATGCAATGAGCAATACCATAGCTTGCTTCAGTGGCATGGTTTTTAGTGTGCTTGCTTGCTTCCCATACCTGGACACTGCAAGCTTAATTGATTGATTGTGTGGCTGTGGAATGTACTTGGATGATGTGGTAATAAACAGTGAAACCTGAGAGGAACATCTAACCTGAAGGACAGCATTGTTAGACCGACTGGTTAGGGCAAGGTTTACTATCAACCTAACCAAATGTAAGTTTGCTGTTACATTTCTGGGAAAGGTGGTGGGACAAGGTGAGGTGCGCCCTGTTGGGGCAAAGGTCGCAGCCATTGAAGTATACCCAGCCCAGTCCACTAGAGCAGAGCTCAAGAGATTCCCGGGATTGGCAGGTTATTATCATTGTTTCTATGCTAACTTTTCTACTGTAGCAGCCCAAAACCTGCTTAAGGCTGGAGCCAAGTACAGGCATGCAAACTGGTTTGGGCTGAAAAGGGGGGGAAATGATGCTTGAGCCGAGAAAAACACAAACCCTATAGGGGGTTCCAGGGTTATACTCCGGGGTGTTTTCTTTTTGATAAATAAGCTACGTAAAATAAGTTATGTATTACTAAGGTTGGTCACAAGCTAAAAGAATTACAGGACTGTGCAAAATTTCTAACAAAGTATGGATTTTTTATGTGCAAATAGAAGCGCCAATAGGTACATAACATATCACACACTTCATAATCTCCAAGGAGAATACTGCTCAAGAAGAAAGTGCTGGGAGAACAGGGCAATAGGAGCCTGGCATTATTTATTTTTCTTCTTGGCCTGGACCAGTGTCTCCAGGGCCCGCTTTCTCTGTTTTGCAACATGCCTCAGCCTTGCTATCTTCTCTTCCTCCGCCTTCTGCCTGATGCTTGGCAGCCATACTTGCTCTGCTGCTTTTGCTTTCCTAGCAGACTCTGCTGTCTTTGGAGTTGGTCAGTGCTTCCTGCTGGCCAGATGTTTTTAAAGGAGACATATTACGGCATTTTCACAACAAGTAAACATAGTATTTTAGTTCCAGAAAACATGTTTTTGAAGCTGTTTGCTGGGAACAGCTTTTAGGAAAAAAAAATCTTGCCTACTGCTATTCCCCTCTGTTTCAGTCCCTTCAGAATGTGCTGTTTCTGGTGTCTGTAGCTTTAATGCAAATTAGTTGCTGCCCATTGAACAATGAGCTGTCGGACTGAACCACAGCATGGAGGAGAAGAGATTGTTGCTATTTGCGGACTCCTGGAGCTCTATATCTATATAATAATATTAGCCAATATATGGGTATTTAAATAATATTATATCTAATATAACGGCCAAAAGCTATGTGCGCCTCGGATGATATTATGAATCATAAATACTGCGTCTGATGTCTCTGGCACTTTCACAATAAGTAAAGACTCGTAGTGGGGGATATCTCGGCCATGGTTGAGAAGAATTGGGGAAAGGAACTTTGGCCTTGACTGACTCTCTGAAGTCCATGAACTGAGACATGGAGGAGAAGAGGGATTTTACTCAGGGGGCTGAGCTGCCGAACTGCTGCCGAGCTACCCGCGCCGGAGCTGCTCGTCTGCAGGTCCACAAAATCGTAGCTATTCTCTGATTGGAGGGAAGTTGGGAAGTGGGAGGTAATATTCAAATGTGCCCCCTTCCTACGTAGGAGGGGGCGCCGAAACTGACTCGCTCGTTTGGTAATTGTAGGCGGGGTACTTTCAGAAATGCATATCTCACTCAAAAAAATAATTTACAGACTTTTTTCAAAGTGTGTATGCGTGTTGGAGCAACAGAGACCCAAAACAACACCCCAAATCCCAGGAAAAGTGTTGTTTTCATAATATGTCCCCTTTAAAGAGTGTGCGGTCCACCTCCCCGTACCTCACATCCATCCTTTTGAACAGCTCCACAGCTGTCTTCTTCCTGGACTGGAGGGTGTATTTGACTGTTTGGATGGCACAGAATGTTGAAATTTTCATGTTTCCACTTCTGGGGTCAAGGATTTCATTCATTGGGCTGAAAGATGATTCAACTCTGGGTCCATTAAAGATGGAGCTGGGTACTTATCCTTTGTCAAAGACATGACCCCACAACTCCACCATGCTGTCTCCTTGAACGTGGGCATTTTAAGATCAATGTTTTACATTAGGATCGCTTTGTGGATTTCATTGACAGCTGGTAAAAGCTGGTTTAGCCTTCCACCCAACCTAGGGTGACAGGATCCCAATTCACCCAAAATGGGACAAAGACTAGGTTTGTGCGGGACAATGCGGGACAGGCCCGGTTTTACGTCGAAAGAGCCTACGTCGAATTGACCTCCGTGTGAAATGGAAAATTGACTTGTGCAAACTTCACATAACACTTTACAAGACCCCTTGCACTGGTTTCACCCAGGGATATATGGTTTCCCTGTCTTTGTTGTGGCTGCATTTCCTTTTAGTCGTACGGGTCACACTCTCCTCCATATCTCCTGCCGTTCTGACCTGATTGTTTCTTGTTGATGCGTGTGTCCTTAACCGCCGTCCCCGTCCCAGTTTGATTGACATTATCAAACAGCCCGCCCCTCCCCCTGATGACAGCCCTCACTGCTGTCTCCGCACACAGCTATTTGATAAATGCGAGATTATAAAACACTAATTTCCAAAAAAAAAAAAAATGTCAATAACAATGCGGGACAACCTTTCAATTTTCAAAGTCATGGAAATGCGGGACTGTCCCGCACAAAGCGGGACATCTGGTCAACTAACCCAACCTCTTCAGCTGGATGGTTGCCTGTGAGTGGCCTCTTAGAAGTGGGTCTCTAGAGAGGACAGGGCAATCAGTGTCTGGTTGGGCAATGGACGCTTTTTCTGCATGTAGACAGCAGTGGTTGTGTATGCTGTTCTGACAGCTGAAATATAGTATACCGGAATAAAGGTGAAGTATCAAATGTTATTATAGTGTAGGGGACTAACAGGATTGGGATTCCTGGTCCTGAATTTGTGTGCTTCCTGTCCCACATAGAACTCCCTGGCAGGCAGCAGCATGTTATTCTCCAGCTCCATCTCTCCCAGGGCCCTGGGAGAAACTTGGTGATGTTAACACCTACCTGGAAAACATGAGAATGCCACATCTTTCAACAGACCCTTTTTTTTTTTTTTTACATATTAATACAGTATCCCCCAGTCTGTTTACCAGTAACTCCTCATTAGTTAATGAATAACCCACATTTTTGCGTACCTTATTGTAAAGTGTTTCTGATAAAATACTACCTCAGGGGTTTTTTTCAGGAGATTTTCAGGGTAAAAATATCAGGAAATGTTGTTCACACATACGGCACATCAGGAGATGATCAGGACTAACATATGCGTGAAAGCAGCTATTGTTTATATGACACAAAAACAACATGGAATCACTGATCTATCGATAAATAATCCTGTATTTATCGAAAGATGAATGGCTATTCAAGTAAAAGGGCTTGTTTTTGTGTGTTTTATCTCCAGGTAATCATTGACACTGATCAATAAAGCATCCTGGCTCTCTCAACCCCAGAGACTCTCAACCCCACTGTGTCTGTGACACACTTTCTGAGAGTGGGAGACAGAACGGCGAATAATGGAGACAAGGCAAGAGAAAACTTGAGAAACACAAGGAATGGGAGTGTGTGTGCTTCATAATCTTCCTACATACCAACATTTCTATAATGGACCATGACGTATTGCTATGCCACTTATATTTCATACTTATATAAAGCTGGGTAGAAAAACATTAAAATAAAAACTGTGACGGAAACAGTGTGCCATCTTAATGCCAGCTTGTGTCAATCAAATTCATGTCTAGGAAGTTTACCCTAATTCTTTATACATTTTTTAATAATGAATTGATAGCACTGTACTCTTTGGTCAGACAGTCTGATGTTATTTAAAAGGTCACATTGCATCAGTATCAGGTTGGGGAAACAGCATTCAGAGATGAAACAACTCTGTCATTGTACATGCCAACTATCTTCACATAAGTTGTTTTTTTGTTTGAGTTGATGATGATGAATAGAAATGAAACAAATACAGGACTTCAAACAGCTTGATTATTTTTTTTCCCGATAAGTTTATTAAATATAACCTCTTTGACAGAACATGCATCAGAGGTTTGTTCTGACATCCATTACCACAGACCATATGGATTTAGAGACACACATTTATTATTGATTCTCGAAACCACCACAGATGGATCTTTCTACCTGAAGGAAATGATTGTCCTTCAAAAGGAAATCAGCAGGAAAAAGACCGTACTCTTATCAAGTGCCCTTTCTAAAGAACACTTGTTCTTCAACCTGTCAAAATACTAGATTAAATGTTTCCTACATTCTCCTTGTACACCCTTTGTCCACCATGGCCCAATGGAACATCTTACCATAATGCTGTCTCTGCCTAACAGTGGTAGTCACACCCTTGAGAGTTATACCCCTCACATAGTTAGCTGACAAAGCTGTGAACTACCCCTGTGCATCTTGCCTGGACTTCTGGCCATCTCACCGTATTGCTACAAGCTAACTCAGACTAGACTTTCACTTATTCTCCATCATGTACATTTCTTATTTTCTATTCTCCAACAACTAATTAATAGGCGTGATACATGGGGTGTGCAAAGCCCTTTGAGACAGAAACAGCGATTAAAAGGGGTAGTAGGTAAGCTATATTTTTATTATAATTTCATTAGTTAGAAATGGTATAGTCATCACTTAGCTACTACTGAGTGTAATGAGGGGGAGGTGAGATTATAGTCCATTCCTTTATGTTCAATTGACCAGCAGGCACCTACCACCACTAACTCCTCCAAACGCCACCCACACACTCTGCATTGCCATGAAGGCTGACATAGCTATTAGCTACATATATCAAGGATCTCAACAAGATGTTGATACACTCCTTTTTGGCTTCATGTCAGGGTCCTGATTTCCGAAAATCTCTGGCATTGAGAGGGACAGTCTGTTTGCTTTATTGATTCATGTAAATGATTACCTGGAGATAAAACACACAAAAACAAGCCCTATTACTGGAATAGCAATTCATCTTTTTGTAAATACAGGACTATTTACCGAAAGAGCAGTGATTAAAACCGCATTATGTTGGTTGTTGTTGCAAAATAG
Source organism: Melanogrammus aeglefinus (assembly GCA_900291075.1). Taxonomy (NCBI): domain Eukaryota; kingdom Metazoa; phylum Chordata; class Actinopteri; order Gadiformes; family Gadidae; genus Melanogrammus; species Melanogrammus aeglefinus. The sequence continues at coordinate 1,339 of OLKM01003580.1, read as the reverse complement.
TTGAAATGTCATATTGTTTGCTAATTCATTTGTTAAGCTTTGTTATCTCACATTTGCTTTTGCTTTTTTAACTCTCCCACTACCACCTTCCAGAGGGGAAGGTGGTAGTTGCAGAGGGCAATGCAGAGGGCATTGCCCTCAAGTCTTGGTGTTTCTAAGTTGTTTTGTGAATTCCGACAAAATGCATGGATTATCTCGAGGGAATCGTTTTTTAGGTCACTATTGTGTAGGACATGGTGAGAGAAGTGTCTGTTTATGGGTTGGGGTTTCTTTTGTTTGGTGGTTGACGGGGATGTAAGGTTAAATGCCATCGGGAATCTCTGGCCTCCAGTTTGATATCCTCTTTTGTTAAGCGGGTATTATGTGATTAAATAAATATTCAACATCGTACACAGTTTAATGTATTTGTGCTTTTGGTCCTGGGGTCCGGCTCGGTCACCCGATTGACAAGGGCTTTGAAGAAATTCCGAAGAAGACCCAAGCTCGGCACTGTCAGGAGTGAAACCTAAAGTCCTTGATGTGAGGGTTAATAAATACTTTTAAAATATATTGTTTACAGTAGCCATGAAATCTAGAACAATCAGAATGCTGAAGACCCTCCCTTAGCCTCTAGGGACGACGGCAGCGATTTAGACACTTATTTCTTAAATCATTAGATTGGATAATCCTCTCTGTGAGTGCTGTAACATTTACTGCAGCCATGATGGGCATTTCCTAGTCTTTTGACGCCTAGGAGCAGTGAGGAGTCTCACCGAGGACTCTCGGCAGTCAAACAACTGTCTCTTCCGTTGTGCCTTGCTTGGCGGTGCAGATGAAAGCTTCCTGGATGCCAACCTTGTTTACCAAGCTGGCATTTGAATTGAACCACTTGACGTTCCCCTTGACCAACAGGGCCTCAATGGAAAGCTCCTCATATGGGTTTCTCATGTTAAGGAGGTCCTGCACTTCATAACATTCCGGCAATTGTCAATCAAGTGCATCCAACTCCTTGTCACCTTTTCATTTCAAGCTCATTTTGACACTCTCTCCTTCATTCGGGACAATACGAACTCCCTGACAAGCCTTAGATTGCGTTGAATTGTACTTCCAAGTTTATCTTGCTTTCGAGTTTGCCTTACTTCGTCTCCCTCTGTCACATGATCACTAATCATCTATCTGCCTCCCTGCCAGCTTGTTCATCTCCCTGCCAGCTTGTTCATCTCCCTGCCTGCTTGTTCATCTCCCTTCCTGCCTGTTCATCTCCCTCCTCCAACTAACCTCTTCACCTCCTGCCTTGCCTGCCATCCTCATTCCCCGCTACCCCTACTTTTCCTTTATCGTGTCTGCATTTTGCTCGGTA